>VFFE01007255.1:2258794-2305455 GCA_008921705.1 Burhinus oedicnemus
CTCCCGGGCTGTGAGCAGCAATCTAATGAGCAGCCATCTAATGAGGGGCGGCCGCCGGGTTATGTAACTCCCTCAGCCGGGCCCGGGGAACGCTCTCCCCTCCAAATAATAATAATAATTAAAAATAAGAGTTTGAAATGATCAAGCTTGATTTATTTGACCAGCTGCTTGGACCATGGATCAGTTTTGGGGCTTAGGAAAATTTATAGCGTCTGCCCGGTGCGCCTTGAAAGGATCATTTTCATTCCTAAAGGACACGGAGGAAGGGAAACAAAACAGATGGATTAATAAATAATTTTTAAATGACCCTGTTAACCACCCAATCAGCTTTTCTGTACTGATTGTGTCCCTTTTGTAAATATCTTCTGTTTGCCCTTGATCTTTTCCTTATCCCCACCCAGTGCTGATCCAGCAAACGTTTAAAGGTCGCCTTATCGTACAGGCTTTCAAACTATTCCCATACCATGTTGGGCAGAACACGAGTGGCTTCGAAATAGGGTTCCAGACTTTAAAAGGAGATTATTTGGAGCAAGAAATAAAAAAAGCATTTTATTCACATTGTTAAAGGATTTTTATATCGACTTTGATTTCTCTAATCTTTAGTGACAGCTGCACTAAATTTTCTTCCTAGTGATGCAGTGCAGAAAAGCACACTGTTAATTGAAATTCTCCTTGGGCGTTTAACTTGAGCCAAAAAATACATATTTTGTTTCATTAGAACTTTTTGAACAAAAAAACCCATCTCCTGTGGATGGTTACCTTTATGTTAAGGTACCGCAGAATTTTCATTAACGGTATGTGTGCTAATACTTGATTCTTGTCCCTTCTTTAACTTCAGATAGCTAATTTCTCTTTTGTCCTTTGTGAAGGAGTGGCAACCATATTTTATATTAAATATAAAATGGAGTCATGGAGAGGAGAAAATCGTTTTTGAGGCTATCAAAAGCCCTGTTAGCTCCAGTAACTTTTTGAAATCTGAACTATAGAAAAACCCAATATATGAATTTAGTATATGTTAATATATTACATATGATAATACAGAATAATTTGTAGAAAGCAAAAAATTTGTGAATTAATTTATTGTAATAGCCACCCTTATGACAGAAGATATATGCATCTGTTTTGTATGCATTGGCTGCATTATCATTTTAGCTATTCTGAGGAAGAATAGTTGTGTATGTACAGCGGACATTTTCTCTTCGGTTAGCATGATTTTGCCAGCGCACAGTTTATGCGGATGATTTGCTTGGACTTAAAATAAATGTTGCATAATTTTAGTTATTTGTGTGAAATCTTCTAAAGCAACTGTTAACATTTTTATAATTCTGTAGCTTATGGTGCAACCAATATGTTTGCAAACTTTAAAATGATAAATGACCCTTGGACTAAGACCTTTCAAGCTAAACTAATAGTCTGGTGCTAAATTTTGCAGCTGAGTACTATAAATCATCCAAATACGGGTTAGTAATTGAACCCTTGACAGGCCTGGCAGTTCTGTGATGTCTTAAAAATTATCCTTGCTGCTTTGTGAATAACTAGATGGCAAGCTCATGTGATTTTGAAATGCCCCATGCTGTATCGGTAAACACATGCCTAGTGAATCTTCTGCAGTATTGTTTGTAAGTCATACTGAATGTAATTGACATCCTCACCTTCCGCCGGCATGAACATAAATAGTTTGATGCATGTTTCTGGATTTAAAAAGTAACCTATTTTATGCAGAAAGTGAAGCTGAAAGAATAGGCCTTGGAGCTTGATCTTACATTTTCCTTATTTGGATGTGTTTGCTTTTGTTTTTTCTTAAAGGAACAAGAGCACTCAAGGTGAAGGATAATAATCGACTAGAATCAGCACTTTGAATGAAATTTTGTTTCCCTGTGGCATCTTGAACACTTTCTTCTTCGGGTTTTGAAACAGACTTATAACTTTGTGGCATAGCAGCTATGCAGCTTGAAATCCAAGTAGCACTCAATTTTATTATTTCATATTTGTACAATAAGCTTCCCAGACGACGTGTCAACATTTTTGGTGAAGAGCTTGAAAGACTTCTTAAGAAGAAGTATGAAGGGCACTGGTATCCAGAAAAGCCATACAAAGGATCAGGGTTTAGATGTATACATATAGGGGAGAAAGTGGACCCAGTCATAGAACAAGCATCCAAAGAGAGTGGTTTGGACATTGATGATGTTCGTGGCAACTTGCCTCAGGATCTTAGTGTTTGGATCGACCCATTTGAGGTTTCATACCAAATCGGTGAAAAGGGACCAGTGAAAGTGCTTTATGTGGATGATAATGAAAATGGATGTGAGTTGGATAAGGAAATCAAGAACAGCTTTAACCCAGAGGCCCAGGTGTTCATGCCAATTAGTGACCCAGCATCTTCAGTGTCTAGTTCTCCTTCTCCTCCCTTTGGTCACTCTGCTGCTGTGAGCCCAACTTTCATGCCCCGCTCCACTCAGCCTTTAACCTTCACCACTGCCACATTTGCTGCCACCAAGTTTGGCTCGACCAAAATGAAGAATAGCGGCCGTAGCAACAAGGTCGCCCGCACCTCTCCCACCAACCTTGGCTTGAATGTCAATGACCTGTTGAAGCAGAAAGCCCTTTCCTCCTCCATGCACTCTCTCTACGGGCTTGGCTTAGGCAGTCAGCAGCAGCAGCAACAACAACAGCAGAAGACTTCTGCCCTTTCTCCTAACGCAAAGGAGTTCATTTTCCCCAACATGCAGGGTCAAGGTAGTACCAGTAGCATCTTTCCTGGTGACAGCCCCCTTAACCTCAGTCCTCTCCAGTACAGTAATGCCTTTGATATGTTTGCAGCCTATGGAGGTCTAAATGAGAAGTCTTTTGTGGATGGCTTGAATTTTAGTTTAAACAACATGCAGTATTCTAACCAGCAATTCCAGCCAGTTATGGCTAACTAAAAATAAAATGAAAGTGAAATACAAGTAAATACTATTGTACAAGTTAAAATGCACGTACCCAAGGGTGTATCTTTTTTTCCACCTCTTGAGATTTTTTTTAAGGCTTGTAGTATGAATACATTCAGGCTTGGTTAGATAAATACAACATGCATCATTTTTTCATTTGCCAACCAAGCACAAAATTATTTTATACTGACTGTACATTACAAAAATATACTCTCAAAATATGGCCTCTTACAGTATTTAAGATATAGCAAGGATGTGGCTAATTTTTTTTCATGTGTGTATATATATATATGTACACAAACATATATGTATATATATATTAAAAAATTGGCACTAATAGGTGGGTTTATTGGTCTTTTTCTAATTGTATAATTTAATTTAGTACAAAGTTTGTAAAATACCAGAGTATATATATTGTTTCTACAACATGGTATTGCATTTATATCTTTTTACTACAGTGATCTGTGACAGCTGCAGCAGCTTCATGTTGTATTTTTTTTACTGAAATTGTAAGATATCCATCTTAAAGACATCAATTCTAAAAAAAAAAATAAAAAGTTGTGTACAGAATATTCCTTAGTGGTGGAATTAAAATGTACGAAATATTTGCTTTTTTCAAAAGAAACACAAATTGTATTTTCTGTTAAAAGTTTAAAGATTTTTGCTATATATTATGGAAGAAAATGTAATCGTAAATATTAATTTTGTACCTACATTGTGCAATACTTGAAAAAAGGTATAAAAGTATTTTGAGTCAGTGTCTTACATGTTAAGAGGGACTGAAATAGTTTATATTAAGTTTGTATTAAAATTCTTCAAAATTAATTGACTGTTGTGGTCTGTGTTTTTACTGTTCTGCTGAAGATCAGAGCGTGGCGTTTATTGTGTTGTCGGTGCTAATGATGCAAAAAAGTCTGACTCAGTGCATCACAAAGGAGCGATGGAAAGGGTTGCTGTATTGATGCACCACAATAATGAGTTGCTTTACCTAAAATACTACTGACAAAGCACATAGCCTGATTAAGTACTTGCCTACAATTATTTGAGCAAACTTTCACTTGTTTTCCATAACTGCAGCTCACTCAAGCCAGAAGGTAATTTATTTTTTTTTTTCCTTGGGAGTTAAGACTGTAAGCTATGTGAATGTTGAGTTATTGTGTGATATGACGTATCTAGAAGGGACTCAGGTGATTCAATGAAATTCACTTTCCATGTCATCAGAATGGATTTGAACTATTATCTGGAGAGGTCCTAGACCAGCGCATCAGCGTTCTGTTTCTGTATTGGGGATTAATAGCTCAGAAACTAGGCTGAATAAAAGTGCTGATACACAGTTTACTAAACTCATTGTAAACTTTTATTTTATATGCTCTATTAAAAAGAGAAATGTAATGCACCTACAATGTGACATTCTAAGGTTTTTATTTGAGTGGATTTTACCAATTTTGACTTAATTCTCAAAATGTGAATGTGAGTAGGAGGAGAAAGAATTTGGAGGCTGACAAAACAACTCAGCTTTTCCAGGGCTATTTTGAAGTTACATCCCTTACTCTTTTCTGTCTGTTTGGCGACCAGTGCTCCTTGCTAATGGACATTGTCAAGGGAAACAGAAACTTACCTTAATCTGTAAATCTAACAAACATCAACTTATTTTCCATGGCAGTTCCAATTGTACAAAGAGAAGATGCATGCTCAGTGGATCGTCCTTTGGCTCGCGCTGATGAATTGTAAGCTGCAGGATTAAAATTATCTGAACTTTAGTATTCTGAAACTGGATTTTGAGACTGAAGATCAGTCTCTTCCTGCTTGATGCCCTTGATCTTACAGAAGGTGTAAATTCCACACACGCGTACACCCCCAGTTTGGTGCAAGCAGAGTTTTGGTGGAAATAGCCTCGTGCTGTAAGGAAGAGGGTGTTTTTCAACACGGGTGTGAGATCTTTGCTTTGGACAGAGTCAGGCTGTGAAGAAATGGCCGGGGTGGAGATGCGAGGCTGACAGTGCTGTCAATTCCTAATGCCATGACAACCAATTCAAAGGCAATCATGGAGCAAATGGTTTTTTAGGCATTCGTCTGTCTGTATTTAACTGGCTCCTTTTTATTGAGTTTGCCATCTGGTTTATCTTTCCACTAAGGGCACATCAGTGGACAGAACCGTACTTAAAAGTGCATCGTTTGGTATCTAATTTTCAGTGGATGATTTTGCTTTAAAAAAGAATTAGAAAAAAAATATTGGATCTATTACTGAAAAGTGGAGAATGTTACCTCAGTGTATTATTTCTATTTGTATGCCTAGACTTTAAGGCTTACTACAATTTCAGTATTTACTGTATAATAGTAATACCTAAACTGTCTAGGAGGTTGAGCAACACTGACGGTGGAGGCTATTCTACGTGTTCTGTAATTTTGCTATTCTTGTGATTTAAACAGAGATCATTTGCCTTAAAGGTCATCACGTTTATCCTCTTCCCGTGCTGGTTCGCTTCCACTGTACCCAGCTCTGTGTATGAAGGGCAGTGGTTTGCAGCAAGGAAGAATCTCTGGAAATCAAGGTTGTTTTTTGCAGCACCTTTTAATACAAAGATTTTAATAAGCAGGGGTTTGCTCTCCATAGGTTGTTTATGGTGCTTTGCAAGGAGACAATTTGTAGACAAAGAATGCAAATATGAAGATTTTTAATCTCTCTCACTCCTTATAGAAATTAAGGATGTGTGCGTTCTGTTCACTGCTTCACCCATTTATTTATCTTTCACTGAAGTTTGGTGATGAATTTGTTAGATCAAACATTTACATTGCAACCTTCTGTTCCAAATGCGTGCCAAGTCAATCTGGGGTTTAATTTGCACACAGCCAGCGTTCCGCTCTTGGGCTGTGCCGTCAGGTAAGTGCGTTTGCTTTGAGAGCAGGGACCTAAAAAGCAGTGAAGTGGAGAAAGGAAGCGTTTGCTCAGTTGTGCAAGTTCTTTTGTATTTTCTCATGTGAACATGCAATTTACTTCCTTAAAATTGCCGGTGTAAGTTAAACCTCGGAAGATGTCTTTAATTTACAGTGAAGAGAAGGGTAAAACCTTAAGCATGTGTCCCCCTCAATGCTGCCTAGTGCATCCTGTCTCTTCAAGTCCCCACCCGAGCACAAGTTCAAAGCGCTTTCAGCTGTAAGGCTCACTCGATTCAGCACAAGTCGATAACTTTCGAAAATCCTAATCCGAGGTCTGTGGAACAGTTCAGAGGCATCGTGGCATGGCAGGACAGGGCAGAGGGTTCAACGGGCAGCTACAGTCTCTGCTGCGTTTGTTCTGTGGGTAGACAACAGACCTTACTCTTGATCAGAAGTCTCGTAGCTATCACCAAAAATGAATTGATCTGATTATTTCTGCAAAGGAGAGCTCGCTCACAGGTGGAATTGGCAATGCGTAGTGCTTCATCACCGCGTCCTGCTCTCAAAGGCTCCTGCTGCAGAGGGGAATCCAGAGGGCACGGCTGGCCTGGCACTGCCGTCGTGGTGAGTATGAAGTCTTGTAGTTCTTTTAACTTAACTGAGCTGTCGTAATTTATACCAATTGAGAACTGGGTGTAAGCCACAGAAAGATCCATCCCTCCTTCGCCATGCAAAATCAGGAAGCTGTTAAACATTGCTCATACCCTCCAGACAGCCGTGGCAGACGATTCCCAGCGGCAGCACGGCTGCGTGCCCCGCCGTCCGCACCCCCTGCTCCCGCCGCACTGCAACCTGCAAAAGCCCATGAGTAGCAAACAGCACGGTTGCATTTCTGAAATATCAAGTAACCAAACAACTAGTTGTTAAATCAGCTCTTTGGGCCGGCATGGGATCAAACCAGAGTTCATGTACTGATCTGACACCCCAGACTGTTCTATTAACGTTTCAGGAATAAATACCTCAGAGTTTGTGTTGGTAGTTTTGGAGCAGATGAAGCAAACCGGTGGTTCAGCACTCTTTTTTATATCATCAGCAAGTTGATTTAAATCGAGTGTACAGAGTTGGCTGCATTCCTCTCATGAGCTGCATAAAAAGTTTGCTAAATTGAAGTGCCAGAGCTGTAAAATCCTGCTGAAGGGATTGTTTCCAAAGATCAGCGAGAGGAACGGTTAAACTGTTACCGTGGCAGTGCGCGGATGACTTTTGTCCTCTTGGCTTTATTTTAGTGACGGTAGTAAGGAGTTTTGCCTTACAGAAGGGAAAAAGCATTAAGACTCAGGAACATAAACCACGTTCCCTTTGGCACTACGAGTTCTCTACCTCATAGACAAAATATGATCAGTGTGCGGAACGAATAGCAGGTGTAAAATATTTTTAGAAAAACCTTGGCGTACAGTGCAGACATCCCTCAACCCCCATCCTTTATTCTGTCAACTTTTGTTTGTTAAAAACGCTCTGTAGTATTGATGGCTGCGGTTTTGGTGGAACTTGCTGTAGTTTTCGTTGGGTAATTTAGCGCTTCAGAGGCCTGCAATCAGAGATCCTCCCCTCCTCTGAGAGCTGAGACACCATTACGTTTGAAGAGTCTGTCAGCTCCGTGCCCTCGTGGAGCTCGTTGGGCTGCGTTCCCTTTTCCCCTTAGCTTCAAGACTACCAAAAGAGAACGCTGGGAATGCAGTGCCTTAATTATTGTTTAGTGCCCCTGCGAGCTTCTTTGAGAAGGTTATACCAACAGGACAGGCTAACGCAATTAAAAACAGACCTGGAAACCCACCTTTTTTTTCCATAGCAGAATCTATTCATTCCCTGCTACACCCATAACCCCTTCCTTCGTCTTTCCTGCCTCTCCCACAGCATCCTCAGAAGGAGCAGCTTGTGCGTTGCTCCCTGCATTCGCTGCCTCTCGCTCCTTGCTCGGCTGCACCGGGCTTTCATGCCGCTCTTCTTTTCACCCAGACTCTGCTTCTCCCTGACCTCATCTCTTCGACCGCTGCGTGCCAGGAGCTGCTGTGCCATGGGAGCCCTCAGCACGCGAGGCTCTAGCCGCCGAACGGTACCCTCTCCCTCTGCCCCTTGTAGGCTGAGGCTTACGTGACTTCACTTTATCTCTGAAGACACAGTGTAAAGAACTACAGAATGTCAGAGCACAGTTAAGGATTATATTAGATGCTCACAGTCTCGTGAATTTGCTGCTGGGGCAGCCTCATCCGGTAACGCAACAGCCTGGGAGTTTTTAGTCACGTTGATGGAAATGGGAGGTGGCAGGTTAGTGAGGAACACGGTGTAATAGATGACAACTCAGGCACCCCACGTTCCAGATCTGACTCTGGGCAAATCACTGTCCTTTTCTGTGTTGGTTTCCTCTCCTGTCTCCATTGAAATTCACTGTTAGCAAGTGTCAGACGTTGGCTGGCTACTGCTGTCTTTTTGCTGTCAATAAGGAACTTCATCCAGTTTCTGTACGCCACAGGAACATCTTCTGAGGTTGACCTACCATTCCCTCCTTTTATTGCCTTTAGTCTCTGTGGCCTTTGAGAGTTTCCTCCATTGTACAGTTCACTTAACGTGTATTAGATGACCTTTACATTTTGAAATAAGGCATGCATATAAAAGTGAAGCACTTGATTCTCATTGTCCATGGTAATAGAGCCTGATTCATCCACCATCGGAGCAGAAGGCCTCCGGAGCAGTGAGATCTCACATACTGACTATTGTGATTCTGTAAAAGAATTTCTGTGGGTGTTTCTATAGATATGGAAGTATATATTCCTCCAGTACAAATCATGTGAAAATTTTACACCAGCCTACTCACTGAAGTTGCTGCTGGTCAAAATTAGACTTGCATACAGATTTTACAAACTAAAACAAATTCCCCTTTGATTTTCATTAGACCATAAGGTTAAGCATCCCATGTGCCAGCACAGAGACAGGGTGGTTGGGTTCTGCCACCGGCTGTCTGCCCAGTCTTCAACAGATTGCTTCAGCCTTGTCAAGAGTAGTTTTGGTGTTTTTAAGCCCATTCTCGAGCCTTTTAACTCCCTGCTGAGTCTCAGATGTTGTAGATAACTACAACGTGGTTTTGAAGCCAGTGGGTTCTCCGTCTGTCTGTGTCTTGGGGTTGGTCAGGTATGAGCAGCACCACCGTTTGGCAATTTAGTGGGAAGAATGCAAAATTCCCGACTACCATTGAAAATTACCTCCTTCGCAGGGATTTGTGAATCTCATATTTATTAGCTGCTTTGAGCCATAGATCGTATTTTACTTGAGAACAATTGATATTTCATTTTTAAGTAACGTGTAATGATGTTCTCCATTTGTGCCTTCTAGACTGTTAGTGCTGTCCTTAAAGACTCATTTCAGTATTGCCAAACCAAATCACTCAAGAAATTGTGATTCAGGCCTCCGAGAATATTTTAGAAATTATGAGGTAATCGTAAATAATAATCAACCTCGCACCACGTTATTTTATCTTCTGGGTGTAGAGTTAAATAGATTTCAGAATGTTCTAGCTTTTCTCTACAAGTCCACTAAGAACATAATTTTTACGTGAACATTTAGATCCTGAGGAAATCACAGGTTCCCTGGGACTGGCCCTTCACAGGAAACAAAGTATCTAAGGGATAGTGATGAACTCGGGAGTGTCGGCAATTAACCACAGCTGCTTAATGGAATTGGATTTCTAAGCGATACAGAAGGACCAAGACTTACCGCCGCCCTCCTGTCTGTGTCGTGTCCATCACAGATTTGACACTTCAGTGGCAACAACTGCAGGCAACCAACCTGAATTAACTCGTACAAACTGACAAAGATCAGAAACCCTCGGTAAGAGATCGGCTACTGCATCTCTGACCTCCCACTGCCGACCTTCAAGGAAGGTCTCCAGAACTGCTTCAAAAGACAATCCGAGTACTAAAATTCCTGACTCTAGGATATAAAAATCACTCGGATATTGATTGCATATTACATTATAATTTTTGCTACCACTAGCCATCCCTAGGCAATAATTATTCCTGCTTCTCTCGCCTCTCTTTGTGCCATAAATGACATTATCAGCTGTCCTCTGGCTAGTACCCTCCCCTTGATCAACAGGAACCAATCACCCTTTCTCTCAAATTGCCTAATTCATGAATATAATGAAGTTTAACTCAGAACAATTATTCTCAACCTGTATTTAGCTCTAAGGTTATTGCTTCTATTTCAGACCTAAGGAACCCTTATGCGCCTGAAAGCTCGTCTCGTTTTTCCGAGTACGCCAGCTGACCTAATAAACGCCGTCCCCTCTCCCTGCCCTTGCCTCACTTACACCCTGCTCTGTCCCCGCTACGGCCCGTCTGCCGTGCTTGTTCCTGCCCAGCGGAGTCTACAAACGAAGGCATAGCCTTGATGAGCTACTACGGGAGGTACTCTACTAGCCCAATTAAGGGGAGGGAAGCGTAGGCGTCACGTGGTGGAGCTGCTCGGTCTGTAAGCCATCTGTCCCACCTTGTCTCGGGTTGCCTCGCTGTCCCCGCGCGTGCCTCGTGGCAGTGGCTGGTGGGAGGTAAGCGAAGCTGCTGGTGACACCGGCGACCTGTGAGCAAGGCTGACTTGATGATCACCTCAGTAGATGGCATGCGTTTGGGGGTGATGAGCTTTCAGAGGTCAGTAAGGTTGTCTTTCATTTTTTCTCAGGGTCTCTGCGGTTTTAAGAATTCAGTATTTGGAGCAGCTTCCCTGCCCGAAGTCAGATATCAGAAGATCGGTTAAATGTAGGGTCTGGATCTCATCTCTACGCAGCAATCCTTTTTTAAATGTTTTGCTGTACAAACTCTCTCTTACCTTGTTTATTCTTTGAAATTCCTAGGTTCCCCCTCTTGATTTTTCTTTCTGTTTTCCTTCAAGGTCTTCCTTAAAACTTGCTTTTCTAAGTTTCCCTCCCAAACCAAGCTGCTCTCCCCATTCTGAGGTCTGTGCCTCACCACGTATAATTTGCAGTGTATTATCTGATGGAAACTGTAATCTCTTCAGGGCAGGGCTGTGTCCCTCTCCGGACTCGCTGTTGCCTGTTTTACTCTACAGGGATGATTAAGAAGGACAGAAATAGAAGAGTATACAGACACTCCCAAATAAACTGTGTATTTTGTGATCTATGTTCAAGAAACAAATGCAGGAACAATTGTTATTAGTAACACGGTTTACACTGAACCACTGGAGGCTTGAGAAGAAGTAGATGCTTTAGGCAAAGAAGATTCCTTTACAAAACATGTGTGGAACGTATTTATCTAAAAATACACGTAGTTATGGTAGAGAACAATGTTCCTCTGCTGATCTAGAGTTAATTGTCAATGGCAACATGGGACTCATTTTTTTAAACAGTCCTGCTGTACTAATATCATATACTTTATCCCTTTCCTTCCTGCGGCATCCCAAAGCCCTTCCCAGGCTGGTTGCTGTGGCCACCGCTGCTGCTGTTGGAACAGTCCTGCTCACTCGGCTCTCCCGCCATGCCCACCGAGGCTCAGAAGAGGAGGATGGACGGAGAGGAGGATGATGACCCTGTTCACCTACAACAGAGGTACCTGTGGGGAGGGAAACCTGAACTACGCAGGACACATTTTTGCCTTTTACAGTCACTGAAACTTTTCCTCTCTACACACGTGCTGTGGGTAATATGCGGATAATAATGCATTTTAAAACACATTTTGGTCTGAGATCTGCAGTGAGTTTGGCTTTTTGATGCCTGCACAAATGGACTCCACATACTTCGATGTCTGCCTGATGAAATTAGAAAACAAGCGATATGTAAACAGAGACGGGTGATCTGTGAGGCTGACGTTGAGATGACTCCAAAAGTCTGAGTGGTTAGAGCCAGGATTTTGGCTTTGCCTATTTTCCAGAGAGACCTGAGGCTGGCCAGCCTAACCCTGCCGCCACGGGCATGGCCACGGGGTGGCAACTGGCCCGTTCCCTATCAGGACGTTTGCATTCGCTCGAACAAAAGGCCCATTCTGGCTGGGAGTGCTGCGGCCAGGTCTTGTGTTGTCCGTTTCCCGGTTGCTTTTTGGAAAGAGCTAGCTGTGCTCGAGTGCCCGGCTTTGAGTCACTTCTGTGGGGCCCCGTCATCTTGGATATTTTGGTCTTTTGTCAAATATAAAAAGATATCTGTATTATTTGCAAGCTGTTAGTCATCTGCTAGCCAGAGTGGGGTTGTTTTCCTTAAGCATGCTAGGATCACTCTTACAGGCAGAGGTGAAAATGTCCGTAGATGTTGGGATTAGTCATATAACTGCTGCAGTTATCTTCATCCAGAGCCTTTTCTTTCACTCCCCGTTACAGCTCCTGAACTCGAGGGCTGTATCCGATCTCCAGCCTTTCCCATAACGACGTTTGTCTGAACAGGCTGAAAGACAAAGGGGAGCCCAGGCTGTGTAACCTCGAGCCAGTTATTTCTTTCTTTACTTGGGTTTGTTTTTCATAACCACTTGATAAATCGTGCTGTGGAGAGGCGGGAATGAAAGGATACGACCTGCTCACCATGTTCGCCTGCTCTTCGCTTCCAGCAGCGACTCCGATTTCTCTGGGCTTCCATTCCCCATCAGCACAAGGTGTAACCCCATTCCTGTGCCTTGCAGAGGAGCTGTGAGGTTTCCTTCTCGCTTGAGAGCTCTGGGTGACCCTCAGGTACAATATCGCTGCTGTCATAAAGCACCTCCCAGTCATCAACAGACTTTTATCCTTAGAAAGGCCCCGTGTGGTATCGCTGTCCCTGTCCTCGAGGTGGGTATAGGTCAGAGGAGAGATGGAGGAGCCGGGGTTGAGGTGAGCCGTGGACTTTGGCACCACAAAGGTTGGCCTAATTCTCCTGTGAAATGCACGATCCCTCCCGCAGCATGGGACAAGAGAAAGTATTATTTGCTTTCCATCCATTCAATATCCTTTACGTGATCAGGATGTGCTTAAACAGGGGACAGCTGCTTTATGGGGATGTTTTCAAGCGAGCTGATGTCGAGCGGGATGAAATGGCAGCGACTGTCACCTAATGTAGACAGGGGCACAAATCCTTTTTGGTGGAGATGACCCGGGCAGTGCGGTGCGCACAGTGAAGGTGTTAATTGGTGTGCAACACTCAACAGCATCCTAGCAGTACGGGGACAAGCCAGTTGAGACAAAAAGAAGGAAAATTGGAAATTGGTCATTATTACTTGTGACTCTTTGAAGTCCTCTTAGAAGCAGTCCCCAAAAGCCTACCAAAACCCAATGGATTTATCCTGGTGGTCCAGGTGCGGTCAGCCCAGGGAGAGGGGTCCGTGCCGGGCGCTTTGCCGCTGTAGGAGTTGTTTGCCTTTACAGAGGTCAGGTACTGGGAGGCCACTGGCAGAGCAAATGCCTTTGCTGTGCACGTTGTCCGTGGGAACTGGAAGAACCTGAAGGACTGGTGAAACTGGGGACCCTGCAGCCAGCTCCTGCCAGGATTCACATGGAGATTTTTCTTTCCTCCGTCTTTCCAGAAATGAAGTAACTTTTGCTGAGAGGAGCCTTCCGACAGGGCGATTGGCCCACGAGGCTGGGTTGAGGCATGGCTGGGTCTAGGATGCACTAAAAATATATGTGACAAATGTAAACATTGACTTTTGCCGGGGTGGGAGGGTGTCTGCCGAGAAGCGCCAGCGGGGCGGTCTGCGGTGCTGGGTGCTGCGGGTGGCAGAGCCGGGGGGGACGTACGCTTTCTTCCTCTGGGTTGTTTTTGGTTTAAAGCAATTATTTAAAATTGTAGCAGCTTCACACATTAAAATTGCAGCTTTTCCGTCATCATGTGGTGGTAACCACGTTTCAACAGGTAGGGGAAGAAACTGGAAGGGGGAAAATAAGGAACTGAAGAAAGAGGAAGGACCTAGCGAAGGGGAAATGCCTCCACCTCCTCCCTCCTCTGCCGGGCTCCTTTCTTTGTTTGGTTTTCTTTTTTATTTTAAGATGTCAAAGCAAACATAAAAATTAGGAAGGAGGTGGTCTGAGCTGCTGCTTGTGGCCGAAGGGCTCTGCCCCCGGTCCAGGCTCCCGGTGCTCCTGGAGCAGGGGACAGGGCAAGGTGACACAGCCGGGTGCCACGTCAGCAGCCTGCGTGCTCCTGCCTGTGGCTGCCAACAAAGGTGGCCATTGAGAGCCCGCCGTGTGTCTGCTCTCGGCCACTGTGCTGTGGGAACGGGGCTGAAACCACCAGCTTGCTTTTGCGCAGGCAGCTGATGAGCCACGTGAGCATGCTCTCCCTCCTCCTCCTCCTCCTCCTCCTCCTCCTCTCCAGCAGAAGGTCTCCAGGGTGTCCGGGGAGCGGTGGCAGGTTGCAGGCTGTATGGTCGTGTGGAGCCAGGACGGAGGACTGGGCTGGGTGGAAACGGGCTCCCCCAGGGGAACGAGCAGCACCCACCCAAGCAGCCACAAAGCAAACAAATGTGTGCTTTGCCCCAACCCATTGCCCTTTTTTTGTCAGCTGAGGATGCAAGAGCAGAATAAGGGAAAATGTAGCTTTTTATTTCCCTCCCTTGCCCTCGCTAACTCCAGCCATCCCCTACGTGCAGCTCCAGAAGGAATGCATGAAATGATTTTCTTCAAGGCACTTCTGCTCCAGAGCATAAAGTTAGTCAGCATTTGCAGGACCGGGTCATTGTAGATATTTTTATTCTGTGTCTATTTTGCTCCGTCTCAGACTGACATATTATGGATGCTTCCAATTAACAGTGCGTGAACGTAAACAATGCTTTACTCGTACGTTACAAATCAAAAGAGATTTTTATTTATTTTTTTTTTAGTTATGTTTGCAAAACCACATTCATGTTCAGATTTTCTTTACGCAAAAACGAAAGCGCCTGAACTCCAGGCCAGGGAAGGTTTGGTGAGCAGAGAGCGTAGGAGCTGAGCTACACCATGTTCTATAAACAAACGGGCGGTTTTGAAAGCAGACCTAGAGGAGTTTGCAAATGCATTTATTTAAGCGAGCAACCCATCTGCTCCTACCAATAATGGATTCGCAGACCAATGGTGTATTTGCTCAGCTCACAGGCCAATGAGTTTTGCGTGTGTTACATGATTTGCACCAACAGACACACATGCTCACATCTGGAACACACGAGCCATGAAGACGGGGATTTGAACGGTGACCTAGTTAGCACCTAGCAGTGGCTGGACCTTCAGGGCAAAAATACAATATTTATCCTTTTTTTTTTTTTCTTTAATGAACTGTTAGATTTTATTAGGCAGACTGTAGCAATGCCCATTTCACAGGGCTGCGTGGCTTCTGCGGGCTGCAGCTACCACAAGAACGAGGTTTGGAGCTGCTTCGCTTACCTGGCTGGCCAAGAAGGAAAACTCCACATTACACATGACTGTAGCGCAGCTGGATGGAGGATCTGCCCCCACTCACAGCGTTGCCAAGTACATGGAGATGCATTTTAATTCTAGCTATGGAAGTAGGGAAAATAAAGTATTATCCAGAAAAAGAAAACTGGTCCCTTATATGGGAAATACGGAATCACAGAATCACCGGGGTTGGCAGGGACCTCTGGAGATCATCTAGTCCAACCCCCCTGCCAGAGCAGGGTCACCCAGAGCAGGTTGCACAGGATGGCGTCCAGATGGGTTTGGAATGTCTCCAGAGTCGGAGACTCCACCACCTCTCTGGGCAGCCTCTTCCAGTGCCCTGCCACCCTCCAAGCAAAGAAGTTCCTCCTCATGTTCAGATGGAACTTCCTATGTTCAAGTCTGTGCCCGTTACCTCTTGTCCTCTCACCGGACACCACTGGAAAAAGACTGGTGCCATCCTCCCGGCACCCTCCCTTTGAGTATTTGTAAGCATTGATGAGATCCCCCCTCAGTCTTCTCTTCTCCAGACTAAAAACTCCACAGGTCCTACCTAGAAATACCCTTCTGAGCCCTTCAGGGTGTCGGGGTTCCCTGTTTCTATTTGTGTGTCCATCTCCTACCGCTTCCTGCTGTGGCGGCACCTGAGGCTCTAGAAACCTCCCTTCTTGCCAGAAACGTTTCTAGAATCAGCGTTTTTTCCATCACGCTGGGGAATGTTTGCAGACTGCAATCTCCAATGGTCGGTCGGGAGCGTTTGCCCTGGAACTTGATTTAAGGAGCTGTGCTCGCCCAGCGGCATCCAGGAGCTGTTTCTGCGATACGCTCCCTGGAGCAGGCTGCTGAGAAGAGTGGAGGCCAGAAACTTAAATGTTATGACCTTGCAATGCCCAGAGGCTCAAACCCGTGACAAAAGTCTCGCTGGTCAAGACAATTACTAAAAAAAAGGAGAAAGGGGAAAAAAACCTCAAACCTGTCCTCTCTCCAGATCACCAACTAAACGACATGTGAGCTGCAATAATTCTGCAAAAGATGCTCTCAGGAGTGTTTTTTACAGTGAAAGTAGTCATAAATAATAATAAAAAAATGCGTGTGTGTGTATTTTACAAAGCAAGGAAAAAATTTCTTCCTCTTCAAGCCCATAGTCTCTGAATAATTTGTGAACAAGCGAAGCAGCTCCATCTATCTTACACGGCATTTGTTGCAAATCATTTGCTCGTGTGTAAATCTTCCTGCCAGGCTGGGAGCAGCAAATCCTCCTTCAATTTTTGTCTGCTGAAAAACTTCTGTAGCTAAACATGAAAAATTGAATCGATAAGTAAGAGGTGTAGAGGTGCCTCTCGGCATGAATATCTCCCGGGGCGGAGGGGCCGGGTGACAGCGTTTATCCGGCAGCTGGTGGCTGCGGGGCAGGATTTCTGGCTGGCACACATTGCTGAGCCACAAGGGCTAATAATTTTGCAGGAAAACAAAAGCCAAGCCAAGAAGACCGTCTCCAAAACCAGCTTCCCTCCCAGCACGCCCACAGCGAGCAGGAAAACGGCCACTACCCGGAGTGAAATGCAGCAGAGCATCCCATTTTGGAGAAAACTCTCTTTTAGAGCTCACAGAAGGTCCCTAGGTGGCAACACTGCTCCTCCCGACCCTCCTGCGAGTCTCCGCGTGGTTGGTAGGCTTCTGAAAGCTCCCGCTTTGCAGAGTATGTGACTAAGCGAGACCTTAATCTTCCATTCACAAATAAAAGTGAGAAAAAGAGTATACGTTTAATGCTGGTGGTGGCAAAGGAAAGCGCAAACTTGTGATCGCTGAAAGGCTCTGCCATCTGAAGGCAAATGACAAGAACGACCAAAACACCCAAGAATTTATTTATTTAAAAGAAATAAGAAGATTTGAAAGCCAAGTTTGTGGCACTGAGAGGTGACTCATGATCCCTAAATGCTTTGGGTTGCCAGCGCGCTTAGGTATTTCTGTAGCCAGAAGCCCGACAGGTAACAACTGCAGAACGGTGGTTCAGCCCTTCCAGCCTCTCGGACCGGGACCGAGGATGCTCCGCCAGGCCATGGCACCGATGCTCCGCCGGGCCGTGGCACCGAGGGACCACTCGCTCCGTCCCCTCACCCCTCTGTTTGGAGCGTAAGCTCTGCGCAGGTGAGCTGCGGCTCTCCATCGCTGTCCGCAGCGCGTGGCCCCTTCCAGGCAGCCCCACGATACGAACACGGTGAAGAATCCTGAGCGCAGGCTTGGGCTGGGCCGTCGAGGAGAAAAATGCCCACCCCACCCTGCTCCCGATAGTTTCAGGGGAAAAGCATCATCAGAGGCCCACCAGATAAGGGGATTTTTGGTGTAAGTCCTGCTTATCTCACCTGTCAGATGAATAGATCTGAGAAAGCCATTAACCTTTTCCTTTTAATCCACGTTAATTCTCTGCGGACCCTGTGGAAGCCTGCTGTGTCTATCCACAGCCCTTCCCGCACTGCGGCTCCGGTCGCACGGGCTTGTGAGCGGCTGCTCCTGCCCCCGAACGCCAAACCACCCTATAGAAGTCGCAATTCCGTTATGTCAGGGATAAGATACTTCTGCCCATCTCTTGACTAGATGACTTTTGGAGCTGGCTAGCCCAGTAAAAATTGTGAATTGCAAATATTATAATCAAATATACAATTTGAGTTTCATCCCGAGTTAATTACCTGAGTAGTATACATCTGTTAGCTGCAATAAATTACAGCAGAAATGGAGAATTTGATTGCAATATTCACTTTTTGGATGATCTGCAGGTCAAGTATTATTCACTGAAGAGATTCATGAATAATTTTGAATAACTGGACCAATATATTTAGAAACTGCAATCTGCAAACAGGGAGAGAAAAAAGCCTCAAATAAATTATACATTGTGTCTTTTTCCTGCAGCTCTGGAAACGGATTTGATTGCCTTATCACACTCCCTACTATATCTTTTTTCCCCCCCTGATAAACCTAAACTCTCTCCTGCTATATTACTATCCAGATAGGGATGAAATCGGTTAAACGAGAACCGGCCATCCAGCTCGGGGCGGGGGGTGATGGTGCTCTCCACTTAGAAAATGTAGATTATACAGCCCGGTGTCTGTGAAACAGCTGAATTGACTCGGGCGAGGCAAATCTCAACCCCACCTGCAGACGCTTCGCTTGAAGAGGCAAAGAAAGCAGGTGGCTGCGATGGAAGTGCGAGGTCCCCAAACCCTGATGCCACACGCCACCTCGTGTCAGGCGCTGGGAGCAGCTGGACGCTCCTGCCCCAGTTTCCAGCGATCTGACGTCATTTCAGTGCTGAGGGATGAGTTTTGTTTTGTTTGTTTGTTTTTTTTTTTCTTTGCACCCCAAATATTGCAAACATAGGAAGGTGTGACCGTGTGAGGAAGACCTTGGGTCCTCCGTGGTGGGGGCAATAAGTGGGTGTGTGACTAGTTGGGTGCCGGTGCTTGCTTTTGGCTCGTGTAATTAAATTGTATGTTGGACATTGCTGGATGGAGACCCTGACCCTGCCTGTGTAAATGGTGAGCCCTGTTGAGGACAGAGAGACCTCCTCTGCCCCACAGCTGTCTTTACAGTATCCTGCTTGCACCTTGCTTTCTGTCCAGGGATGGAGTGACTTGGCCAAGGCCAACCTTGGAGGCGTTTCCAGATGGAGCTTTGTGATTTCCAGCGTCTTCCCCAAGCACCGTAGATGCAGCAATTGCAGGACACCTTCTAAAGAGACTCGGGGCTCCAGAGTTGGAAGGGTTTGTGACTGTGACCGTTGTCCCTCCTGCAGCATGGTGTGCTTGTGGGGGCAGATGGAGGTAAGGTTCTTCTTTTAGCAAGATTTGACTTCATGGGACTGGGATGTGGCTGAGATTTATCTGGTGATCTCAGAGCAAGTCTCTCATAGCAAGTAGCGTTTTCTTAGCAAGGCAGTAACCAACCCAGTCTGAGCGTGATGGGAAAGTGCTGCTGGGTTTTTAAGATGTCCGTAGGCTTTTGTTCTTGTGTGGGAGTGTTGCAAGTCGTCAAGCTGCTGGTGCTGTTTTGAGAGGTGGGATGTGCCAGGATCTGCTCAGGGGGCTGCCTGCACACCAGAGGCAGCCTGGACTGGTTGCCCTGGTCAGATCCATGTGCGGATCATCCAAGTCTCAAATGGGAGCAGCTTATTTGAAGTTATCAGAGGAATGCACAGCTAGGACTCACTTTTCCCCCATGTATATTAATCAATATTGCATTTCATCTGCTATTTTATCATCCTGTCACTTGGCATTGCAATGCCCTTCTACAGCTCCTCTCAGTCACCTTGCATTTTTGCAGCCCTAAATAACTCCATCTCAACAACCTTTGCAACCCACCTCTCCCATCCCTCTTCCAGACCATCTACGTCAAGCAGCCCAGGCCCTCACACAGGTCCCCTGGGACGCTGCCGATAACTTCCCTTCATTGTGAAAACTGACTTTTTGGTCTCACCCTTTCTTTCCGATGTTTCAACCAGTTGTTGGCTCAAGAGACTGCCTGACCTATGAGGGTGGTGAGACACTGGCACAGGTTGCCCAGAGACATTGTGGAGGTCCCATCCCTGGAAGCGTTCAAGGCCAGGTTGGATGGGGCTTTGAGCAATCTGGTCTAGTGGGAGGTGTCCCTGCCCGTGGGAGGTGTCCCTGCCCATGGCAGGGGGTTGGAACTAGGTGATCTTTAAGATCCCTTCCAACCTAAACCATTCTGTGATTCTATGACCTCTCCCTGCAGGACAGCTAAATGTCTTTAAAAGCCTTGGGTGAGGAAGTTGCTCTAAGGCCTTGATCCAAGTCAACTCTATCAGCTGGCCCATCTCTGTCCTCGTGATTGCTTCAAAGAAAGTTGTGTTACGGAGCATCACTTCCCTCTGTTGAAGTCCACAGACCCTTCCTCTTTCCATTATCTTTATCATTCAGCTGTGAGTTTTATCCTCTGTTACAGTTTCTACCAGACTTACTGAGTTTTCATACCCAGCCCCTGAGAATCCTTTTCTAAAATTAGCCCCATGTTTGCCACCTTCCATCCTCTGGTCCTGCCCCAGACTGAAGCAAAGGTTATCCACTGCAGTTAATGGTTAAGCGATTTTTTATGTGAGTACTTTTACCCTTGGGTGAACACCGTCTGATCCTGGAGACTTATTACTGTTGGTTTTCTATTTATTTCAAGCAGTAGAGGAAGTCATGTCCTTTACACGTGCTACAATACCCCCTTGGTTTGGGTGTGTTAAGAGCAGAGCGAAGGAGGAAGAGAAGGCACAAACCCCTTTATGGGTAGTTCCTTTTAATGAAACCAGCTCATCCAGTCCAACTACCGTGCTGTCATGAGAGTTTAAGATGAAAAAATGCTTCCCCTCCTCCCTCTAGATGAATCTTTTCCTCATTTATTTTTCTCCAGCCTTTTCCTTTCCTCCTGCATTTCTAGCCAGCGCTGGGACAAATGAGAGGGGGTAGGAGTTGTCAGGTGGGACAAGACCCATGGCCCTTTCCATCCTGTAAGCCCCAGGGGATCATACAAGAGGGCCCAGAGCAGGGTCTGGAGGAGGTTCATCCCACCCCAAACTGTCCATAATCCTGAAACGCGGACGTTCGTGTCTGTTGGGTTTTGCTCTCAATGCCGTTGTCAGAGCTGCTGTGGCCATGGCCTTCCGCGGCACGAGCAGGTTTGTGTCCACCAGCAAGGCTGAGGTTTGGAGGAGACCCTCCAAACCGTGCTGGCGGGGCTCACCGTTCAGCCGTTGGATGGGCGAGCACCAGCGCAGGCTGGCACCGTGGAGGGCTGGCTGAGGAGAAAGGTGGTAACAGGGATGTGCACAGGGTAGAACGCCGAAATCGGAGAGTGTCCTGACTTGGAAACCTGAACTGCAGAGCAGCCTTTGGAAGACTTTCCATGCGCTTTCTAAACTCTTAGGCCTGAATATCATATCATTTGCCCAGCCATAAATAGCTGTGAATTAAACAGGCTGCGCCGCTTTTTTGGCTAATAGATCTGTCTGCTAGCGCTGCAGTGTTATCTTCATATCCCACTGGTGTTTGCATTGTAGATTAGGAGCTCAAGCTGACTTCCCCCCCCCGCCCCAAGATTTAAAGAGCTGGCAGAACATTTATTCAGTTGTGCAACCTCCATTCAGAGTATTTCTCAGATCCTGGACATGGGGCTCATTTTTTGTCCTTTGACAGCTGCTGTAAATCAATAAGGCAGTTGGAGGTCACTTGTAGTCAATCAGTAACCAGCGCTGGCGAAGGGGAAAACACTAAATATTTGGTATAAAAACACAGGCTCTAAACTCAAAGTTCTCGCTTAGGGTGACATTTTCGCAGCCGTGCCTTCGGAAACCTGGCTCCATCCGGTCTCGGTGTAGATACCCAGCTTGGCCGTGATCTTTTCCTGGTCATTATCTACACGGAGAATTTCACGGCACGTGCACACCGCAGGAATGACAGCAAACCGGGGCACAAGGTGCTTTAGGTGGAGGAAGTGGGTCTTGTGGTGCAAGGTGCTAATTTGGTGCCAGCTGAATTACTCCTCCTTTTTGCAGGAAGTCATTAGGTGGTGGCTGAAGCCATGCATGACCTTCGTCACAGCCACCTCCCTCAGGAACCGAGACCCATGGCCAGGCAGTAATTCTCGCAGGGGTCCCTAATTCCCTTTGAAACAACTGGGAGCTAAGCTCTTAAATACCTTTGCCATCTGAATCATATTCCAGTGGCGTCATCATCTCTGTTTGCTCCCAGTTCTGGAGCTGGTTGTCCATAAAAACGTCTGCCTGACCTCATCTCAAGCCCCTGCAATGAGAACACACTCAATTTCCTCTTTCCTTTGACCTCAGCTGCTCTGGGCTTTGCGGTGATGCAGGATCCAATCTCTGAGCAATCATCCAGCCACCTCTCCGTGCGTGCCAACGCGGGGCCCTCGTGCCCTGCACTGCCGGCTGTGCCATGCATCGGGCCCTATAGGTCATCTGGACGTGCTCCAGCAGTCCCCCGTGCGGAAGCTGCACGCCATCACTTTTTTGCTGGGATTTTGTCCCCCTGTTAATAGAGCTGGGCTGCGCGGTCGGTTTGCACAATAACCTGTGACTCATTTTCGGATCCATACGCTGGATGGTTTCCGTTGAGCTCTGGCTGCAGGGTTTGCAGATTCATGTGTTGCACTTTTCATCTTCACTCCAGCCTGGGAGGTGGGCACGCTGCGCTGGTGCCGGCGGCTCTGCGCTGACCTCCTGTCCCCCCAGAAGTGTCCGTCAGATCCATCCCTGAGCCTTGGGGAGCTCCTGCAGGTCTCAGTCCCAGCTAACGTGGCTCTGCTCCCCTGCTGCTTCCCATGCCGGTGTCTGTGGGAAATGCTGCTTTGGTGTCCACACCCAGAGGAGAACTTTGACAGCGGCCCATGGCCGTGGCTGCATGGCTTTGGAGGTGGCATCCTTCCTCCAGCTCTTCCCTGGAGCCTCAAACAGGCGCATGTGCTCCTTCCCAGCCGGCTGCCATGCAAGGAGAGGGATCGAGCAGGCTTTTCCCTTTCTCTCTCTTCTTTCATACATTTAATACAAACTTTAAATATTGACATTTCCCTCCTGCTTTCTGACAACCCTGAGAGATGCACCCTGGAGAGCAGGACGGAAAACGGAGTGCATGAGCAACACAAAAGGGATTTTCTGATCAGGAGCCGCATGCAAGTGCCTATTAGCCCTGTAAAGGCTTTAACGACATCCTTCAGCGCCTGGCCCTGTGCGGAGGCTTTCCTCAGGCCGGCTGACTGGTCAGACTTGAATTTTAGGCTTCTTAAGGATTTAATAAGAGGCTGAACTCAAATAGTAGCTTTGAGTGGGGAGCTGAATTCTTCAAGGTCAGAAGGTGGAGAGGCTCGGGGTTAGGGTCAGTCCCATGCCACGGGGAGGTGCGGTGCTCCCGGGATGGCCAAGGGATGGATTTTCCCCGGTGAGCAGGCGAGGAGATGCCCATGGCATTGCTCCTTCTGCCTCCGGGCAGACGTGGTGCTTCTGTGCAGAGGAGCCCCAGGGGGCTCGCAGCACGGCTCGTCACTCCCAGCGGGGCTGGTCACGTCCAATATTTGTCTTCTCTGGGTGACCTGTCACCACAGGGCTGCTTACTGGCACCAAACTGGTCCTGGCCAACAGGAGCATCCTGGCCACAGGAGCTGAACGGATCATCCTGATCCGTAGCTGAGCTGGGACCACGTCCCCGTGCGGGGCTGGTGTGGGATGGCGGCTGGGTTTGATGGTGGCCCGTGCATCCCGCAGACACCGCAGGGCTCGGAAGCAGCCCGGCTCTGTAGGTTTGGGCAGGAGCTACACAAGCGTGGCCGTAGTGTGTCTGGGAGCTGGGCTGACCTGTTCGGTGTCCCCTCGCACTGCACCGCATTGGAAAACTGACCCAAAATGTCCCCCGGGATGCCCTGTGCAAGCAAGGCCACGCACACCAGGACTGCGTCCCCGAAGGGGGCTGGGAGACGTGTTACACCTTGCACAACCCTGGGTCGCAGTGCAGCAGGTCGCTTGCACGCTCACTTCACTTTAAGTGTGTGCTTCGTTCCCAGGGGTTTCGGGGGGAGTAAGAATTAAGACGACATTCTACACCCCAGGAGTAAGCGCTGTAACGTGCTGGCGGCTGGAAAAGCAATGAATCGTGTGCTTTTTGCTGTCAGCTACGTTTGCATCCCAGCTCTTCTGGAACAACCGGGTACATGTCTCCCGAGTCACTCCAACACTCCCACACTTGCAAAATCCTTTAGCTTTTGGAGAAGAAGAGCCATATAAAGCCAGTTTTTATTAAACCTTCATCCTCTGATGCCTCTATGTTAGAAAGTATGGCAAGAACATGGCACTTCCTACGGCTTGCTCGAAAAATGACAGATGAGCCATCAAAACAGTGGCACTTGCCACAGCCAGGGATGATCCGGCAGAGGAGGGCAGCGGGGCTGGCATCTCCCAGCTCCAGAAAACAGTCTTCACAAGAACATACACAAACATTACAGACCTTTAATTGGAGTTTTTCTCACGTATGGTTAGGAAAGGTGCAACAAAAAACCAAGCAGGTACTTTCTTGGCCAGCAAGTCTGGTCCAGGCTTCTCTCCCTCCCACACAGCTGCTTCTGAAATTATACAAATAATGAGAGATTTAGATCCGTTCCTGTTGTCGGAGCATTTCAGACATAACCCAAACCCAGACCACTGGGAGAGGAGCCCAGTTCTCCATCATGCTGTGGTCTCTGCCCTGCTGGTGCAGGGCATGGAAAGCCTTCACAGAAATCACAGCCGGCCCCACGTTCAGCGTTGTTACCCTCACTGCCATTCTTCCTCCCTGCAACAGCAAAATACCCGACGTGTGCAGGCTTCGGGGGGTTTAGAGCCTCGCATGTCACGCTGAAGCCCAGCATCTGCCTATTTAATCTCCTTCCCCCAGCCCTTACCGTACCCAGCCCCAGCAGATGTCTGCAAAAGCCGACGTGTGCCCACCATGGGACACCAGCCTGCCCCGCAGCGAGCCCGTTAGATGGCACCACGGCGTAGCACTCGCTGCACCTTCCTTGCTCTCCTCCAGACGTGTCTTGACACTGGTCCAGCCTGGAACCGGCCTTTTGAGCAAGGCAGAAAGCTCTGGGCACCGCGGCAGGGGCTCGCTGAACCCACGGAAGAACGAGCAATGATAAGGCTCGCCACGCCGCGCCTGCCCCCCTTCCCTGCAATGACAGTCCTCAGCGAGGCAGGATTTTTCCAGGATCAGCCTTTTCTTTATTTAAGGATTTTTGCATAGGCAAATGTTACATTTTTGGACACACGAATGTTAAAATGATCAATCCCATGCGTATGCGCACACTCACACCCCCAGCCCGTGCTGGCTTTCTTAGGGTATTTATTCACACGTGTATATACAGTGGCCTGGCAGAAAATGTTTTCTGTGGTTTGAAAGAACGCTCTAAAAGGGTCAAATTGAGAAATGCCTTTAAAGCATGTCCACTTTGTGCGTCTGTGTCTGTGCATTTTGGTTTCAGCAGCTTTGTGTCTGTGTAATACAGTCTGCAGAATGTGTATTGCACTTTTCTAGTTTGAATTTTATTCTGGCTCCTCTTACTTTACTCTCTCACCTATAAAACCAGGATTTCTAGTGAAAATAAGCAATAAATTGGTGGATACGCTCAGGTGTAAAGGATTTTCAAAAGGAAGACAACTGGCAGCACACTGCCGTCCCTCTGCATTGGACTTTTTGTAATAGACAATATATGGATTAAACCAAAAATAGGGAAGTGCAATGGAATGAGGGTGTTTGCTGACCTTGTTCTGATGACAGAAAAGTCATTTCGGGGTAAGACTGTGCCTTGAGCTTCTCCAGGGACCTGTTGTCCTGGGCATAGGATCAAGGGAGTTTTTCCTCCAGTAAGGATTGCAAGACAGGTAGTAGTTGCCATTTAAAAACGAGGTACAATCCAAAGAAAACTGCTAGGGAAATTTCAGTTAGAAGAAAATTCATAATGCATAGATTGGTTAAATGTGCACAACTGTAAATACAGACAATAATTTACAGGCTTTTCTCTTAAAATATTAGTGCTGCTATGAGGAGACAAGTGTGACTTACTTATAATGACTTACCATAACATTTCCATACTGTAAATGAGGCAGATTAAGTTGACATTATATATTACTTAGCTGTGTACCAATTAGCTAAACAAATGCTATGAATTCCGTCATTTATGATGGAAGCTACATAAAAATTGTATAATTACTGCAGTGAGTCATCTAGTTAAATGGCACTCCTATATGGACGAATTGATTTCAATGCAAGATTAATAGCCTTTTGCTGCTGTTTTACGTGCTTGCCAAAGACCATACTACGTTGTTGCTAAGCATCATTAATGGATTAAAATAAGGGTTCTGCATAATTCCTACGGTGGATCTTCAAACAGCTTGTTTAGTTTGTGCACTAGCCTAGCGCTTGTTAGCCCTACGTAACACACGGGTCTGGAAGGCTGACACGTGTGAAGGAGGTTAATGCAATCCTAGGAACTCTTTCAAAAGCTCACAGGTTTTCTTGTGGATGACTTCGCGGAGTTTCCGCACGCGCCGGATGCTGGAGGTCCCCACAAAGCTGTCTGGCTGTAGGACAGCCATGCCGTTGTGGACATCTCCCATGATGATGAGCTGGCCATCCACTGTGGTCATGTTGGGACACGGGCAGCTCCAGTCCATGTTCAAAAGTGTGATTTCTAGTGGTTCCTTCCCTAGGAATTTTAATCCCATTTTTTCATCTTTGAGAATCTCCTCCACTGTCACCAGGGCATGTCCCGAGTCTTGGTCTTCGGTCAGCTCTGTTATACGGCCCAGGATAACAAAGTCACTTTTGCAGAAGCTTGTCACCAGCTTCTGGCGTGGTTTGCAGGCTTTGCAGTGCGTGTTCTTCGGGAAAGGGCACATCTCTTCACAGGCCTCCCGGCTCTCAAAGTTGTTCTCGTTGCCTCCACAGCCACCATAAATGAAGGACTGGCACTGCTTTGTCAAGCTGTTATAGGCCCATCTGGGCTCATAGGCTTTGCAGTGACCTTGGAGGGCTGGCAGATTGCAAATGTTGATTGGGCCATTCATGCACGTTAACATACAGTTCTCGTAGGTCTCAAAGTGGTTGAGGTTGCTGTTACAGTTCCCATAGATGAAAGTAAAGCAGTTGTTTTTCTTTGCATCATAGTACCACCTGGTCTGCTCTTCCCCACAGTCTTCGCTGTCTGGTTGCTTCAGGCACTCATCGGTTGGAAAATGTGTTTTGTTTTGGGAAGCTTCTTTGGATGTGGGCTCTCCTTTGATGACTGACAAAGGGAAATCAGCCCTGAGAAGGCCACCGCTGTTTTTGGCGGTGCAGGTGTAGATGCCTGCATCTTGGAGCTGGGTGTTGTAAATGACCAGTTGGGCGATGTTGGTGACCACGACGTTCCCTCTGACATGATTTGGCTTCATAATGACTTTGTCTTTCCCATCGACCTGCTTCTCCCACGTGATTTCTGGCTTGGGTCTCCCTGTAACGTCACAGAGGAAGCTGACGGTCTCTCCCACGTAGACTGACTGATGGACGGGGTTGTTCACTAGAGCAGGCGGCAAGATATCAATGACCGTTGTTTCGGAATAGGCAGTAGTAGGGCGAGCTGTTGTTTCTGGTGGGATAGGGCTGGTGTTTGGCCAGGTAAGATGGTACCTACAGGTGACTACATTCAGTGTAATGCCTTTGATGCAAGCTTCTGCATCCATGTAGCACTTGTTGTAGTAGGTGAGCCCGTCGGAGGCACAGGTGAAGCTCGGCTCCTTCTCACACCTGTCCTTGCACTTGCAGACGGGTTGCCCGTCCCAGATGTCACACTCTGAGCCTTGCTGGATGCACATGAAACGGTCACAGGTTGCCTCTTTGGGCATTCCCACCGGCCCTTTTTTCCCCTTGACGTCCATGTACCGAGCCGCCACACAACTCTTTGTTCCACAGACATTAGGGCAGCACTTCTCAAAGGTCTCGCACTCCTGCAGGGAAAGAAAATGGCCCATTCATTACTGGGGACAGAGTAAAGTCCTTTTTAGAGACCAAGCAAGCAGAGAGCCCAGAAACTTTCAAGGTGTTAGCTCAGGGGACCCAGTTTGCCACAGACATCTGTGGTCCAAAACTCAGTGTCCCCACTGGCAACGAGTAGAAACATCCCTCCGGCATCTCCTGAGGAGATGTCTGAACACCCTGGAGTTTCTGAAGTGCTTCAGGAGAAGACTCTCAGGAAGGAAAATGTATTTCTCTTTCTTAAACACACTAACCTCATCGTAAATCTTCCCTAGAGTCACATGGACTTCTTGACTACTGAACCAACAACCCCCCTTCCGCACTCTCCGAAATGCCTGAGGACAAGCCCTGAGAAACAAGAGCGGATGGAAAGTCTTATCATATGGCTGTAGGCAGTAATCCTTCTTATTTTCCACAGAAGTATGTAAAGTATTATTTGAATTCCCTGAGACTAACAGCCTACTCTTGGAGGTGAAACTGCCAAGGATTTGTAATTGTTCACATTGTAGAGGAAATAATAGAATATCTCAAAAGTAAGGAAATTCTTGCTCCGAAAATAATTTTTCTATGGTATTTAGAAAAACAAACCCAAAACAGTTCATTATGGCTTCTCTGTCCTATTTTAGTCCTGTTTTCAAATGCAGCATCGTTCTGCTAGTGATTTATTACACCCCGTCTCAGCTACAGTCAGCTCTAAATTGTGGTTAATTTTAGCAGAATTTTCATCTTCTGTGCAGAAAAGGTATTTGATACGTGTGATCACAGCTGCTGTGTTGTTATGGATCGCTTTAAGGGACCATGAATGCCGCTGCCATGTACACAACGGGGCACACTTCCACCGTGTGTTAAACCTCTACAACCCCCCTGAAATCCAACGGCTTTCTCCGTAAGTGAGAACAAAATGTTTTTTAAGTTACCAAACTAAATAGCTTCCCCTGAGTCCAGTATCCTTTCCTTATTGGGAAAAAGATGACCTAATAACATAACTCTTTCCCCATTTCCAGCGGCACATTACTAGGTTTCAGAAGCAAAGTTAGAAACCAGAACAGGGAACGTTTTCGGCTGAGGTTACGGAGCGTGGCTTCAGCAAAGTTGGAGGCAGAGTCCTTGGCTGCTTGCAGACCACTCACTCCGTGCGAGGTCCCGGGACTCTGTGCTGCCACAAGGCAAAAGGGAATATTTTTAGCCAGTGGCTTCTGGCTTTCAGTCTTTGACCAGTAAATTATTAAAAAAATGTCCTCTGCTGCTGCTGCTGCTGGGGTTTTGCAAGTGTTTTAATATTCATTGCTGCAGCTGGTAGTTGAAATAAAGGGGGTTTATTTGGGAATGGCAAAAGTAAAACCGGCACCTTCATTCATAACACATGGGATCCATCCGAGCAAATCTCTTTGTTTACTTGATGGCCAGCCTTTTTCTCTGTTTTCCCCCACACGCTCCTTTTAGCAGTGCAGAAGCAACATAAACCCAATGACTTTTTTCGGCATGGTCCATGTTGCCGTCAGCCTGGTTTGGGCTGCAGCAGCTTTGCTGTTGGACGTGATGTAAGAGGCAGGACGAGCAGGTACTTTCAGATGCCAGCTTGAGCTGGCAGTGCTGACAGGTTGAAAAATGAATTTTAGGGTTGTGAGCTAAGCACATTTTGAGCTGGGAGCATCACAGAGAACATCTGCCTGGTCATTTTAATCACGCCCCTGTTTTGCACTCCAAGCACGCTTTGTCTTTCAAGTGCAGCAAAGGCTGATGCTTCACATGTTAAATCAAATGGTTTCATACGTGATTCCCGCAGGAATATAAAGCATCGATGATGGCCACCACCACCAAAGAACACGGTGACACTGCTAAAATACTATGGATTGGCCCCGAGGCACGCTGAGTTCTGGAGTATCAAATTCGAACGTTTCTTTGACAAGAAAGCAAGGGAAACGATCAAAAAGAGCGAGTGCTGTACCCACATCAGTATAAGTGACAGCTGCCACACACCTCCCACGGAACTGATAACTCATCAAACCTTTTCTATTTTATATAGGTCACGGGTCAATTGACTACGTTCGCTGTCACCACCAAGCCCTGCACGGTGCCGGCACCTTTCTAGCTGGAACAGAGACAGACTGCGGTGCAAACAAGCCCACCGACAAACCCCATCGCCCGCGACGCAGAGAGATAAAAATGCGCATCACTCACCAGATCGGCTTCGCACTCTCTCTTGCAAGTGCTCTGCGCGTCTACCCACAGGTTGGGGTTCATGTCATTGGGGCATATCCCAGCGTGGGAATACCGGATTGGAGGTAGAGCTCTCCCTTTCAGAGAGACCTCCAGAAGCAAGAGGACACTGCTCTTCCCCAGCAAGATCCACATCCACCGAGTGAACAGCACCAACAACATCTCAGAACTTCTCCAGGGCAATGGCAGTGACCGAGCTGGAGGTAGTTCTTGTTTGCTTGGGCTTGCCTTTTTTTTTTTTTTTTTTTTTTTTTGGTAAGCCTTAAATTCTCGAGGAACCCAACTGCACCTGACTTCTGTTGAAACTTCAGCAAGCTCCTTTGCTGCCTCTGTCGATAGTGCAATTTGGTCTGGACCTCATTGGATTAAAGGTCCTAGGAAGTTACCCCCTTATTTTAAGAGAAATGCTAATAGTCTGAGCAGAGTTAGCTCTATTTATACCCTGCCTCTGTTAACAAGTCAGAAAAAGTAAACTTGATTTCTTTGACAGGCACACGCTTCCTATGTCCTGGTGGCAGTCAGACAGATTTGTTGCAAGAAAAAAAAGCTGGAAAGAGTTTAAAAGGCTGGAACTGGCACGGTGGGACCCCTGCATGTTTCTGAATGCAGGGAGGCCTTCTTAACCCCTTTAGACCTAAAGTACTTCCCTATGCTAAGAATGGCATTTACTTCTGAAAGAGTACTTGTCTAAATAACACGGACCCGCGGTCAGGGGATTTCCCCACGGCAAGGGGCTACACAATCACTTGCTAAAAGGAACAAGTAATAGGATTGAAGCAATTAAAGCCAGAATATCATATTTTAACAAAGGAAGTAGGGAAGAAATAACTTATTTAAATCTAGGATCGACAAAGCAGTATGTCTTCGTAACTTCTCCCGGGGTTCCTCTGGGCTTTTTTTCTTCTCTGTGGTGGGGAGATTTCCAGGATGCTGGGTTTAATGCTGCCCTCCAACCCCACCAGCAAGATGTTAAAAGTGTCCCTGAATTCCTCCACATTTCCTGACCGCCAGATCCCACTGTACAGTGCATTGCTGACCCCTTTAACAGCGACAACAAAAAAATAGTAGAAGTTCAACTCTATGGAAACCTGCATAAAGGAATGTACAGCATTTTTGCATTGGGGGGCGGGGGGGGGTGGTGGTGGAAATTCAGTCAAGCTGAGTTCTTCGTTCCCCGATTATTACAGCAAGGAGCTGATCCTGCTCACGCTGAACACGTGCCAAGATCCAGAGACGAGTGGCAGAAGTCAGAGTTGCTCAGCACCTTCCCGGATTACAGCCTTTGGGCTGAGCGCTGGGCCAGCTCGGATGGATCCTGCGCGGTGCTAAGAGCCTCCTGGGAGGACCAGGTAAGTTCATCTCCCACGTGGGGTTGAGCAGGGCTGGCCCCGCGGCGCCGCGCTTTGGGAGGGGGGACGGCTGTGCATCTGCCCTGTGCCCGGCGCTGCAAAGCCGACAGACCCGGGCACAGTCAACCCTTACTTGAGTAAAGCTTTTCCATCGGGTTAATTAATCCAGGGATGTTTTTCGTGGCTGAGTTTGGGCCTAATTCTCCTCTGAGTGACGATGGCTGCCAACCAGTACAACCAGCAGTGAACCGGGCCACCATGCAGGCAATGCCCCAGGCCACGGGGCTCCTGCTCCTCCCCTGGGACAAGGCAGCGGAGCGCAGTGACCTGCTGGTGTTTCCCGAGGATCGCCTCCGAAAGGAAGGGAGAGCAACCTGGAGCCCATCTGCCCTCAGCTGTGGCATTTCTGTGGCAACCCAGCGTTATAAAAGAGGCTCTAGCAGTTTTGATTTGTGTGACCACATTAACGATATGCACAGTATTTGAATTTCATATGACGTGCGGAGAGAAGTTGTCCAAATTAGCTATTTATAAGGAGCGAAGTCAACCGCCAGGCAGCAGTTTGCAGTTGATTTATTCTCTCTGAAACTTTAGAAACCTGCATGACACTTGTACAAAGTGCGGCTGTGCGCAAAATGTTTTATTCAATACTTGTTTACAAAGACAAACGCAGCACCCTGTGATGCCTAAAAAAGCCAACCAAAAATGACACATTCCCAAGAGGTACTTAAAATTCTTACAGCTCTATTAACAACAAAATCACATGCATTAGTGGTTCTGTTGACTAAACAAAGACACTTTATATTGTAAAACTGACTACAGATAAGCTTTGAAACCAGCTGTATGTGGGTCTCGAAGAACGTGGGTGTCCCGGGCGCTGGAGGAGCCGCTGTGATGAATGTGGGGGTCTCACCCCGACAGCAGCTGTATGAGCAGGGAATTTGCCCTCAGTCCATGGGGTTGCCACCATGTAGCCATGGATAAGTCACATTTCCCTGCCATCCTGAGTCTTTTGGGGCTGTTTTACCCCCTTACCTGCTGGACCAGAGGTGGGGAGCTGGTTGGTCCATGGTGCCGTTGCAGCCTCCATCTCCTCTCCCAGTGCCAGAAAGTCACCTCCTTGCATGCTTTGGCTGTGCTGAGTGAGAGACCCACCAGTGTGGGCTCGCCCCAGGTGGGACTCCCTTCCAAGGAGGAAGGAATAACACTGTCTTGTTGTTTTCCCTCTCCCAGACCAAGGATCCCTTTTGCCCAGATGCACACTTCAGCTGCGGGGGAGCAGAGTGGGACTCTGAAGAATCAGACACTGGTTTGCTTCAGACACACGGAACAGTCTTCTGCTTTGCTATGTCCTTCTCCATCCAGATGGATATTCTCCAGGGACAGGTAAGTCCGACCGTGGCTTTCTGCTTTCACCACCCAGATATCATGTTCATTGCGCGATGGCCAGGACGCTGGAGCTCAAGGGGTGACAGGTTAATGGGCCCAGGTGAAGGAGCAGTTGCACGGGACATGCAACCCAGCTGATTTAATTGTGTCCCTATTGCAGGTCAGTGGGGTCGTTCAAGGAAAGGCCATTTGAATGGCTGGATTTCATGTATTGTCACCCCAAACGCTGGGTCAGCACTTAGCACAGCGGGGAGGGGCAGGGACATCCCATAGGAGCTTGGGAAAAAGGACAAAGTAATTATCATTAACAACAATGATAGTTTTGTTGGGCCGCTGTGCTAACATTGTAAACAAGGCACAGGAAACTCGCGTTAACTGAGGAATCATGCTTCCAGCAAAACTTTTGCATAGGAAGTCTCTTAGGGAATCAAATCCTGGCCTAATTCAATGGAAACCAGACAGACGCTCTGACTACCATCGCTCCAGGAACTGGGAGTGCTCAGCCCTGTGAAGGATCAGTCCCTTGGCCACTCGAACACAGCTTGGAGAGAGAGGAAAACAGCACCATAAATATCCCTGTGAATGCCAGCAGGCAGCTCCTGAGGTCAGAGGAGGCGGTGAGGACTCTGAATAACCCTCGAGAGCTGCCCTGTCCCTGCCAGGACATCCCAGACTTGCTGTTACCCACCTGGAGGAGCACATCCAGGAGAGAACACCACTATGCAGGCTGCCCCAGGTTGGCTCGGGAACAACGCGGACCCTGGTTGTCCCAGCACAGATAGCCAAGCTCTGCCTAGTGCACTCAATATCTCCTGGGTTTCATTGGAACCTGTTTTCTCACCTGGTTTAAATTAGTTTAACTCCACTGACCTCAATGGATCTGACTGAGTACTCCAGAACAACACCAGCTAATGCCAGCTGTGAATCGGGGTCTTTGTCAAGGTCCCTGGGCATAGTTTTTCTGTTCTTTCTTGTTTATAGAGCATCGTGCATTTTTTTCTTTAATATAAGAAATAGAATAATCCATATTCTCCACTTCTGTGAACAAATCTTTTACGAACACCAAATTTATGGCTTATCTTTTCTCATCCATGTCAGATACTGATGTGATAAAGATCTTCCCAAATGAGTTCAAGCCTTGGAAGAAACCCCACTTCCCCCAAAATTGCCCTTTCTGATCATGGTGTTGATCTGCGTCCATTGGATGGGGAGCTGGGATGAGCTTTCTCTGGATTGCAGCGGGACAAACCTGAGCCCTGATGGCACAAAGCAACATCCTGGCTCTGCTCCCAGCAGTGGGGACATGCGGCCTCTAACCAGCCTGTGCTCCACAGGCGTCCGTCCAACATTACACTACAGTCCTGAAAAGCCCTTCTAGGATGCCCAGGGTCCTGGTTAGGGCTGTTGATCTAGAATTGGCTTTTAATCATTGCTTTTTTCATTAGCGATAATTTCTTTGCCCTTTTTCGTACTCTTCCCAAGCTCCTATGGGATGTCCTTGCCCTTCTCTGTTGCGCCAAGCGTTGACCCAATGTTTGGTGCTACCCCCTTCTTATCGAAGCGGGAAACGTGATTCTCCGATGCACAGGAAAGTATAATTGTGTTGGGTTTTTTCTTAAACCACTGCTAAAGGAACAGCAAACTGTTGGTCGTATTCATCAGGCAAAATGAACAATCCTCATCTGGAGTTACTCAGCGGACGGCGGATTGATTTGCTGGTTTTACTGTGGAAGGGCTCTTGGCAGGAACCGTCACCCTGCGAGGTTAAACCTCCCATCGCCCATTGATCTCTGCCTCGGCAAAGGGGCCCTTCCAGATTCGGCCTCTCGTGCTGTCTGGGCCTGCCGCCACTCGCAGCCGGTTTTGCCAACACAAACACAAACCACCCCCTCTCCAGGCATGGCTCTGATTCATCGCTGCCGGGTGGTAGCTTGCTCACTGCAGCATCGAGAGCCCCAACACGAGGTCTCACGGCTGGGGTGGGCACTCGTCTGTGCTGGGGGTGCAATGGATGCCCGTGGCACCTGCCACCGGGAGAGGCAAGCCTGGGGGTTGCAGGTTGGGCCTGCATGTCTCCACTGGACCTCTTCTGCCTTTAAGCTTAGCTTAAAGTCATTGAGGCCTCCATCCTCCTCCACGCAGGGCAGCCGGGCACAGCAGGACTGGTACTAACTCCCTGCACTGCCTGGGCCAGCGACCTGCCCCTTCCTCCAAACCGGGCACTAAGACCTGCCCTGCCCGCAGGGACCGTCACCACACCGGCAGCTCCAAGGACACCCTCTTCTTCAGCCCCACCATCATCATTCACACTCCTTAGGTGGCTCCTTGTCCATGCACAGATGAAAACGTAATGCCTGAACAGAAAAGTACTTTTTCAAAAAACCCTGTCTTATTTAGAAAGTAATGATGTTCCAGCCTGTACGTAAGGCTTATTGCACTTAGAGCTGATAGCCAGACATTTGAGAGGGAACGTCACTGCCAGATCCCTTTTGGAGCACAGCTGCCAACTGCTTGCCTCAAGCAAGTACTGTTGCTCCCAAACCCACACAGAAATCCAGATAATGCCTTGGGACCTCGGCTTTAGCTTGCTTCAGGCTGCAAAGTGCCACATCGTCCCCTTTGAGCAATGCCCCGCTCCCACAAACCTCGGCAGGACCTCCTCAGGGGATGGCCGGGAAGCCCACCCTGGATGCCGTTCCACATCTCTTAGGAGAGTGCCTGTCTCACGCTGGCCGAGGGAGCAGGATTTTTGGCACCACGTCATGCACCTCCGACCATCAAAGCAAAGGCGAAGGCTGCTGTGCTGGCCACGTGCTTTGGAAGGACAGGCATACGAGCAAGGGCAGATTTGGGCTGAAGGTGTGCAACCGTAACAGTGTGCCTGGGTCCTATTTTTGGGGCCGTTCGTCTGCATAATTAGCAGTGGAAGCATATTTCATTTCCCCCTAGTTAGGATTTTTGTCAGGGTTCCCTGTAAGCACCCACAACTACCAAGTGCCGGGTTTGACTTCTGAAATAACCCATCTGAGCAGATAACAGCCTGTACGGACAGGCTCAGGGAACCGGGGGCATATTTAGAGCAGCGATTGCTCACCGAAATGAGCCGCGGTTTATGTGCATTCTGCCTCACGCGCAGATGCTCAGTAAGCAGAAGTTAATGTAGTTAGACAAAAGGGCTCGGTTTGGGGGGAAAAAATCAATAATGTCAGGGAGTTTATTACAGGGTTATGGGCCACCTGCTAGAACTCAGCATTAGGCCTGCGTTACGTTGTGTTTCGGTGAGAGCTGATGGCATTGCACTCAGACAAGGCTAGCGCCAGAATTATTATTTTATGCTGTGGCAGATGGCTTCTGCTCGGGGGTTTTATCTTTGAGTGCAGACATACGACTAATCATCATTTGCTTTCTCTTTCTCTGCTAGCGTAAGCTGGGCAGGAAGCAATTGCCAGTTTGATGATGGTTCATTACTGCTAGGTTTATTCTGTCTGAAACAGCACAGCAAGAGGCAAAGAGGGTACAAAGGAAGATAATCAACCAGTTAGCAGTGAGATATGGGGAAAAGCTGGGCTCAGAGGCTTGTCTTTCACTGGCCCATCTCTTTCTCTCTCTCTTTCAGAGGCAAAGCCTTGTTCGGGGAGGCCATGGAGTTGCTATCTTTGGATTGTCAAGACTGCAAAGGTCAAATGTTGGGAATGAGTTCATCCTGCCTTAGAGCAGTCCTGTCCCGAAGTCCCTTCCAGCCCTGTTCTCTGCCACCCTCAGTGTGGAGCGAGACCTGCTCCATCAATTAAGCTTTGAGTTATAACGTACCCTGGAAAGCCAAGAAACAGAAATCGCAGCCACAGTGGCATCATTGCACGGCCCACGCTTGTCATGTTAGGTCCTCTCAGTTACCTGCACGCATGGTGTACAGGCTGGACAAGGGTACTGTCACCCCCCGAACACGGGGGAACACAGACGCACAGCTACAGCAGACAGGCTTGAGCACCTCGCTTTGTTGCAGGTTTTAGTAAGTCGTGGTTAGTTTCGTGGCTAGCTTCAGTAACAGCACTTTAGGAAACTGTGGCACCAAATCCATGGTGTGCAAATGGAGATGTTCCCATGTCTTGCAGCACTGCTTTGGCTGTATAAGCCATAGCATGAAAACCTCAGAGTTGAACTGGTACATTTGCTGTTGTTGTTCATGATTTTCAGGTTTTCTGCTTGGTTCCAGCTCGATTTCAATGAAAACTCAGAATAAAGCGAGGTGTGGGCCTGGCGCACGCTCAGGCTGAGTGCTCAGCTCATCTTTCACCAAAGCCGGTGACATTTCTCCAGAAACATGGGTTAATTTAGTTCCATATGTAGAAAGCTAATGAATATTATTAAGCCCATTGCACAGATTCACTTCAGTCTGCAAATGATCCTAATTTAACCTCTCTTATTTACTTTTGGGAATTTAATGCTGGGAGGAAATCACTTGCCGAGTATCACACAGCGACAGCCGCGAAAGGCTGGAGTCCCGAGATCCTGCTTCCAACCCCATGGGCACTATTTGCTTAGCAAAAAGCTCATTCAATATAGAAATGTCACGTTGCTTTTGTTTGTGATGTGATTCAACTTATATAAATAGCAAGGTTTTAACCTGCTGTGCTAATTTAATTTACCCCCCCCCCAGATGTCATCTTCTTCCTTGAGAATCCAGAGTTTCTCCCGGTTGGTACTGTAAGCCTTAATTCCCTGTGACTTCAGCATGAAGGTACCATCTCACCATCACTCTGAGCTGATCCTTTTAGAAAGTTTATGAATCTTTCAGTGCGTGAGGTCTGAGCTGAGACTTTGTGAGATAAAACCACTGCAGATTTGCCTGGGTTTATGCTTCGTTGTGAGACTTACCAAACCACTGAATCTGTCAAAGTTTGGAAGCCCTCTTTGTGGCTGGGAGCCTCTCCAGGAGATGCAGAGAAGTTCCCAGCGACTGGGCTTTTCATCAGGCAACAAGCATTGGCTTCTCCAGACAACCTGGAAGTCCCAGAGCTCCTCCGAGGGTTTGGTATCCAAAGCTTCACTATAAACAATAATTAATTTTCACAAAATGGAACTATTTCCATTTCTACAAATATCATGAAATCCTTTTAGCGTCAATTCAGTCTTCTTGGAATTTAAATCTAAATTAGGACAAAATTCTTTTTAACTGAAGAGTTATTGCCTTCGTTTGGCTTTGCTGGTTGTTAGCGGTTCTGGCTGTCATAGAATCACAGAATCGTCTAGGTTGGAAGGGACCTTTAAGATCATTGAGTCCCACCATCAACCTAACACTGCCCAAACCACCACTAACCCATGTCCCTAAGCAGCACATCTACCCATCTTTTAAATACCTCCAGGGATGGCGCTTCCACCACTGCCCTGGGCAGCCTGTTTCAGTGCTTGATAACCCTTTCGGTGAAGAAATTTTTCCTAATATCCAATCTAAACCTCCCCTGGCACAACTTGAGGCCATTTCCTCTTGTCCCATCCCTTGTTACTTGGGAGAAGAGACCGACCCCCACCTGGCTACAACCTCCTCTCAGGTAGCTGTAGAGAGCGATAAGGTCTCCCCTCAGCCTCCTCTTCTCCAGACTGAACAACCCCAGTTCCCTCAGCCGCTCCTCACAAGACTTGTGCTCCAGACCCCTCACCAGCTCTCTTCTCCGGACACGCTTCAGCACCTCAATGTCTTTCTTGTAGTGAGGGGCTCAAAGCTGAACACAGTATTCAAAGTGGGGCCTCACCAGTGCCTAGCACAGGAGGACAATCACTGCCCTAGTCCTGCTGGCCACACTATTTCTGATAAAAGCCAGGATGCTGTTGGCCTTCTTGGCCACGTGGGCACGCTGCTGGCTTCTCCACACTGCAGTCCCCTACCTGGTAAGTTGGGCATATTAACAGTCTTTCCAAGAGGTGAACTATTTTGTTTCAGTTTGCCCTGTGTACTCTTTTACCACCAGATGCAAGACATCATACGGTCTGCATTGCTCGAACCCAGATGATGGCCATCAGAGATGGTTAGTAAACCCACACCGTTACTCGAAATGCCCAAAGGAGACTAAATGCAGATCTGACGTAAACAGGGTGCTCCTCTCCTGGCATTCATTCGGCAGCAGAGCTGAACACAGGCTAGAGGTACAAGTGATGTCTGCAAAGCAGTGATGATCTACTGCCGTTGATCTTCAGAGTAGCAAGCTAGTCCTGCCTGCTCTGGCAACACGATGTTTGTCTGCTTTTAATGGCTTTTTTTCATTGTTGCTCTTTCTGATTTCAGCTAATTCAATGTACATTTTTATTTTCACCTTTCATTGCTTGCAGCGTGAAGAGTCCACCTGCAGCCTAAATCGTAGCAGGGTTCACTGAGATGCAGCACTTTCTTTTCCACCGCAGTTTTGAAGATAACCGGTCCCTGATTGCTTGACGTGATGGTGGCCAGCAGAGCGATTGTAGGTAATGTTTAAGAGATTCACGTGGTTTAATCGTTATAATTTTCCCGTGCCCCTAGGGCCTGCACATTGGGCTTATTGCGTTAGCTAACCAATTGCTAGGACTGTGTTTTAATGACAGACGCAGCAGGCTGCCTTTGAGCAGGGAGGTACAAAGGAATCGGAGCATCGTTAGAGGCAAGCGTTTCAAACACGCTCTGTAATGGCCTGATTTTTCTCCGATTGAAGTCGATGGTAAATATTCTGCTGACTTCAAAGGGGAGCGGGGTGAGGTTACAGCCAAACACTCTTGGAAATCCCACCCAGCGCTTGATTTTTCTTGACCTGAAGGCCAGTTCGGTCAGCTCTGCTTCCACAAAGGAGCTTTCAGGAGTCCTGTAAAAGCTGCCAGAGTGATTTTAGCCCTGGGTTCACATGGTAGCAGCATGTGAATTGCGGTAAATCTAGAGGACGATTCAGCCCTCCCAAGTTCTGATTTCTTTTCTGCAGATGTCTGGCTGGCATCGCTCTTGCTCTCTCCTCATTGACTGTGGGGAAGTTTAGGGCAATGGGATTGCTAATTAGGTACTTCAGCTTGGTGGGGTGAACTCCTGCGGTGGGGCAGGAGGATTTGGGGTACCCTTACAAAACCTTTGGCTTTGCTGTGCGTCAGCCATGAGAACAAGGCGGCCTATGCACCTGGAAAATCTTTACATCATCTCTGCAACCCATGGCATGAGCTGTGACTTTGTCTTTTCCCATCGCAGAGAAAACAGTCTTGAATTCATTTTTCTTTTGTGTTTCTTTTTTGTAATTTTACAGATATTTCTTTTGTGTTTCTATAACACTGTAGTTACAAAGCTCTGCAGGGTGGAAAATCAGACATTTCCAGACATTTCCATAAATAATTTCCTTTTAAAATCAATTAGCTTTGTCAATATGGAATTGTTACCTATGCAGGACTCATTCCTATCTCTGCCACTGCCTTACTCCGTGAGTCTACACCACTTATTCCCTCTGTGCCACAGCTTCCACCTCTCTGAAGGGGAACACAAAGCTCACAAGTGGGTCAAGTGACATCAGTTTGTCTTTTAAATCCCTACTTCTTACCATCGCCGCAGAAGTGATGTGTGAGTGTGAGGTGTGATTTGCTGCAACCCCAAAACTCTCTGAAAGAAATGACAAACGCAAAAATCGTATCTACTGCCATTTGTTTGTGTGTCTTAAGCTGCAGCTTAAGCGCAATCCTTTCTAGCTCACACACAAACATACTTTTTTTTTTTAACTTTGCCATGGCTAGAAACCTAATACTGTTACTGTTTCAGAACATATACTTGGTTTGTACTTTCTCAGCTCCTTCCCAATTTCTCTGAGGAATCTGGCGTACCAATGGCCATGGAAAACCAGGTTAGTGCACAGTAGAGGCTTTCATAGACACTAATCTTGATGACAAAATTATTCGAACAAACACTTCTTGTGTCACCAATATATATTATGTAAAACCTTGTGACTTTGATTATGTGTCTATAATACAGATTAGTCTGTTTGGGTGTTTGGTGCTGACCTCCAATAAGCTCCTAAAGTATTAGCAAGAATTTGCAAGTGACAGGCAGGCAGAGGTGCTGTTCTGCCTAATCCCGTTCTCGAAACTCTGACTATATATGTCTGAACAGTTTCTGTTGCTTTCCTTAAGGCACCGGGTTAGTCCTCTCTCTGCCTTCTCCCAACTGCCTTTGTCCTTCTCTCCACTGCTTTGATGTATCACAAATGTTGGAAGATTTAGTTAACCTTATGGATTAGAGCCAGGAAGACAGCGAGAACAAATTTAGAATAGGAGGCAGAGAATGTACCAGCTGGGAGGTGATGCTGTCAATCTCCATGGAGACCTCTTTAGTTACAGCTTTGCTAATTACTCTGTTGAATTGTATAGCGTCTGGTTGAAAGCCCATCCAAGTCAATGGAGAATTTCTAATTGACTGGCCATGTCTCAGGACCATGAAGGGTGCACAGGGCACAGCCCCTAAGTGTAACCGGTTATGATCCGCATTTGTGGCTTTCTCCTTGATGGCCAAAACACAACCTAAGGAGAATCTAGACACCTTGATCTGGTCTCCTGCATGGGGCCAGCTTCTTCTAGAGAAAAAAGCCCGGCAGAAACAAATGTAGACCTTGTCTCAGCAAAACAATTTTTTTCTTAGGAATGCAGGAGAACCATCCCTATCACCTTGTTAACAGCATGTGCACTTCCCACGGGAGTCAGCTCCTGTGGGAGATGAACTGGGACAAGATCCACAGAAGCCTTTTGGCTCCAAACGCCTAGATAGGACATGGCCCTACGCAGGAGTCAGGCAACTACCTACATTTGCCCTGTGTCCCCCAGATGAGCCGGTTTCATGGCTTGGGAGAGCAAAGCAAGGGACTGCAGACACGGGCAGAGAGGAAAGCTGCCAAATGTCTGGAGAAAAAGCAAAGGTGGCCCCTGTCTGCTCAGTTTTCTGGGATAGGACATCTCTTAGCTCAGAAGGGACTGGGGTCACGCCTGGGGACCCTGCCCACAACAGCCACACAAGCAACAACTACCCTCAGGGGGAGAAGTTTGGATCCACGGCACTGCAGCTCAGGCTTGTCATTACTTGAAGCCAAACTGGCTTTAGACACTAATCCACTGAACAATTTCCAGTTGTTATCAAAATCTATTGGACTTCTTAACCACGAGTCCCTGAGCTGATGTACCACCCCCCTCAGGTTCCAGTTCTCTGACTTATTTGTTCCAAAGTTATTTATTTGTCCTACAAATAGGTACGATGTTAAATTAACAAATGAAAAAAAATCAGCTGTGCACCGTGCCCGATTTCTAAAGGGAGTTGGCTGCCTGAGCAGATCCTTCCCCTGCAGAAAACCATTCCCCCAAATATCAGTGCCATTTTCCAAACCCCCATCAAATTTCACTTCACGCTGCAGGCGTGTGCATCTGTGTGCATGTATGTGTGCCCACACCGCCTGAAAAATCTCTTTCTTAGGCACTCGGCTTCCCCTCGAGCCCCCGTGGGATGCTCAGCAGGGCTGAAAGATCCATGGGACATCTGGTTGCACTGTGATTCAGGGATGCTCCAGGCGGCTAAGACCTGTCCTAAATCCCAGCCCTCTGTACCACCATCATTGTTGCAGCTTGGTGATTTGGTGAAAAGAGCCACAATTTAAGGTCAAAAGAAAGGTGATTGGTGAGTTCCCTGCAACTTTGCAATTCATTGGAAGGATTTATTTATCTTGTCAAGAATAGAGAAGCTAAAGGAAGGGCCCCAGCCACCCTGCCTCAGGTGCTCATCTTCCTGACACTAGACAGCTGAAAATGATTGGGTTCAAAGCTCGTTACCTTTGGCTCCTTGGAGAGTAGGTAGAACACAACAGGCATCTCCAGAGGATGATTTGTCTGCGCTATTCTTAGACACCTGCCCCAGGATGAGATGAATCAGCCTCTGTGCTGCATGTTTCTTCCCAAGGGCACAAAGCGAGCATCGGGTGACGCAGGCTCAGACTTGATAACGTGGAGCTTCGAATTTAACCTAATTCACCTACAAACTCTCACACAGGGGCTTCCATGGGGCCAGCATAAAAACTGGTGTAATAGAAACTTCTTCTTCCATGCAACTTTGACTTCTCCCTTTGAGACCATCTCCTCTGCATTCAAACAGTCAGTGAAAGGCCCAAAGTAAGCAGCATACGTTAGTTTAAATCTAGGTGAATATTTGGCTTGACTTTTAATTCATTCCATACTTAGTCTCTACCAGTCCTGCCATTTCCCTGAGCCTTAATGCCATAACGGCTTTAAACCTCTGTGTGTGTGTGTGTGTGTGTGCGCGCGCGTGTGTATGCACATTAAGTATTATGTTTAAGGTTTCTGACTATCCCTAAATCGTACTTCTAATACCCTTACACAAGTGCAGGGTTGGCTGAAACTGCCAGAAACGTTATTTGCATGGGTTGGGTGGGGACTGGGTGTTTCAAATACGATTGTACAACTGTATCACTGTGTAACTGGGAATTAAGCCTTGAAAGAGATGTTTAATAATAATTTTAAATGACTAAGAACTTGGTTAAAGGAGTTGGGGAATGAAACCTGAAATACAAAGGGAGTGAAAAACTTCATAAGCCTTAAAAAAAACCAGAAGTAAAGACCAGAGACCATGGTTTCTCCAAAAAAGGAGAAAAGAACCAATCCAGAGGTTCAGTCACAGCCAGAAGCTTGCAAAAAGACAGATATTAAAACTAAACCAATAAAATCTGGAAAACTTGCTCTGAGGACAAAGAATGGCCCAACTCTCCCTTGTGGTTACTCCAAGCAGCAGCAGGATGTCCAAGCACGTAAGAGCCAAGCGCTGGCTCTGCGCTGCCCAGCATGGCCCAGCGCTCCCTGCCGATGCCCGCAGGCTGGCAGGGCTGCGCCCACGGCTGCTGGATACGTCCCCCCTCGGGTGGTGAATGCACAGGGAGCACTGAGCACCTGTAAATCACAAAGAGAACAAAATGTCACTGATCTGGGCTCCACACACAAACACCCTCGCTGTGGCTCAGCGTGTTCCTGCTGAAGGCCAAGGACATTTAGCAGGCGCATTTGGGCAGCAAAGTGACTGCTCGCTTTTGCGCAGCCGAGCCATGAGCACGCAGCAGCGGGTGCGATTCCCAGCAGCTTCCAAAGGTGATGGCCAGCCCTCTGCCTGTCTGTGTCCTTCCTTCCTTCCATCCGGATCCGCGCAGCCCCTGCTGCTCTCAGCAGGGAGACGTATGCACGTGTGCCCCGCACAGGTACAGGCACCGTGGGGGCTTGCCAAGCGCGGGCACAAACCCAGCTGCCATATGGGAAAGGGGAGGGAAGGAGCAGGGAATGAACACGTTCTTGGCTTTGCTTTGGTTTGGTGAGCTGATAAACGGGGAGGGGGCAAGGATTGCGAGGGGGGTCTGAGGCTCCACATGCCCGGCATGAGCAGGAAGGCTCATGGCGGCAGTGGGGAGTTTTGAGTCAAGGGAACTCGCTGCTAATCCTCTTCTACACGGTCTTTCTTGCGGGAGGAAATCTTATGACTCCGGGGAGAAGTACGTTGTGTAACTAAGCAATGGTGAACCCGAGTTGCATTTAAGAGGGCTTGGCACAAGCACGAGAGAGTGGGGTACTCATCCCCAGAGAGCGTGAGAGAGACCGTCTCAGTGCATCGCCCGCCGGCTTCGAGTCCTTAAAAGCCCTCGAGTGGCCTTGGGAGAGGAGCTCAAGAGGGAAAAAAAAAAGCAAAAAAAAGCCCCACAACCCCAAAGGAATCAGCTCACTGCACTGGGCTTCCCTGCGCTTGTTGTTGAAACATTGCCGAACCGCCCTTTGCACCACGAGGAGCTTTGAAATCCGCAGGATCAAAGCCGTATGGAGGCACTATGGATGTGCCCAGGCAAATTTAAAGGCATTTCACAGTTACAGCAAGAAGCGCAAAGCTGCACTTGGGGCTCCTCTTGCTGTTCCACCGTGACACCTAGTGGCACTGTGCAGTTTTACTGACGAATGAGGGTCTGTGTCTGGTTCTAGGCCTGCTCCTGCGCTCATCTCCTGAACAGCTTCTCCCCATCGGTCTGAGAGAGGTCGCGTACGACTTTGGAAAAGGCTATTTTTGCCATTTTATCCTACTGGATTTTTCTAGGCTTAGTAAGTTGGGATTTAAAGCTTTCACAGTGTACAACAGAGCGTTCTGCTTCCTAGAACGCGTCACCATGTCTCCACGTTTGTGTGCCGTGTCTTTGTTTTACAACTTTATGCCACAGATGCTGAAAATAGCCAAAAGGGGTCATGGGTTAAAAAGTGGGATCATTTAGGACAGCTTTTACTGAAAAAGGAAGCAAGTGAAAATATAAAGATCTAAGTGACAGCAGCGGCCAGCTGAAGGCTGGTCTTCCAGGTCTCTGAGGTCTGAATTTGCAGTTGTCACTGGGTAATTCTTGTTTGCAAACCATTCTTTGATCGAATTGTTTCCCATGCAGTTGGCTGTGTCTTTCCGTGAGAGCTGGGCAAAATTTTTGCTCAGTCTGTTGCTGTCTCTTGTGTGAGATCAATGGCATGTGATCTGGGGGTAAAAACCCACGCCACTCAGTCACTGTGTAACCTTTGTCATGCCAGTTAGAAATGTCACTGCCGTCCGTGCGTGTCCCTCCTGCCTTCCCGGTGGTGGTTTGCAGGGATGCTGCAGAAAGGTCTGGCCTGCGAGCCTCAGCCTCTCCTGGCTGATTAAAAGGAAGATGATCGACTCCCACCCAAAGTTCTAAATTAAATGACAGGTTAAAAATAATGTCACTAATAAGAAAAGTAAGCAATGAAAGAGGCACAATGAAAAAAAACCCCAGCTTAGTGGAAATTTCTCATTGGTGGCCGACACTGATGCCAAACCCTGGCGTTAAAAAGAGCTCCCCAACACACGCCACAGTGACTGAATCAGGAGTGTGAGCAACGTGCCAGAGGGACAGGGCTGGGAATTGAGGCACCAGGGCTGGGAATTGGGGGTGCCTGGAGAAACCCTGGGTGAGTTTCGCTCCCAGCCTATGGTTCTTGAAACCCGGCCTCGGGGAACCCCCCCGGCCCCGGCCCATGGCGCTCTCTGCAGCTACCTGAGGGCAGGTTGTAGCCAGGTGGGGGTCGGTCTCTTCTCCCAAGTAACAGGTGATAGGACAAGAGGAAATGGCCTCAAGTTGTGCCAGGGCAGGTTTAGGATGGACATTAGGAAAAAATCTCTTCACCAAAAGGGTTATCAAGTATTGGAACAGGCTGCCCAGGGAAGTGGTGGAGTCCCCATCCCCAGAGGTATTTAACAGCCGGGCAGACGTGGTGCTGAGGGACATGGGGTAGTGGTGGTTTGGGCAGCGTTGGGTTGATGGTTGGACTCGACCTTAAAGCTCCCTTCCAACCTACACGATTCTGTGATTCTAAGGCAGGAGCCGGGCAGCGGCTCAGCTGGTTAAAGACACCCCAAAGCGGGCAAAGCCCGTTTGATGGGCCTTTGCAGGGCAGGCGATTTTGAATTGTGGCTTTCTCCCTCTTCCCCAGGAGCTGTCTCCTCTCACGCCTCCGTGCGGAGCTCGGGCTGTTTGCTGGATGGACGAGGGTGGGAAGAGACCTTCAGAGGAGATGCTTCAGTTTTGGTGTTTTCACCCTCTCCGGGCCCCTGCGTCACCCCAACGCTTGAGGGTCGAGTCCCTTCCAGGCCGGTTTGCCCTCGGCCTTTCCCCTCGGGAAGACCAGCGGCCGCGGCCCGCCCCTGCCCCGGCCCCGGCCCCGGCCCCGGGCACAAGATGGCGGCGGCCGTGAGGGCGCCCGCCGGAGCGAAGGGCCGGGGCGGCGGACGGCGGGGCGGAGAGGGCCCGGCGGCGCGGCGCTGAGGAGGCCGCCCGTCCCGCCGGCCCCTCGTGACGGGCTCCGGCGGCCCCGCCGCGGCGGGGTGGGGCTGCAGCAGCGGCCGCAGCCGGGGCCGAGGCGGGCCGGGCCGGGGC
>VFFE01007255.1:2305475-2346202 GCA_008921705.1 Burhinus oedicnemus
GGTGAGGGGCGGCCGGGCCGGGCCGGGCCGGGGGCGGCGGGGCCGGGGGGGCTCCCATCGCGCTGAGGGGAGGTTCCGGCGCCCTCCCGGCTGGGCCGGGCTGCCGGTGGCCGGGGACAGGCCCGGAGCGTGGGGTTGCTGCCGGGCCCGGCTCCCTGCCTGGCACGGGCCGTTTGGGCAGACATGGCTGGGGCTCCCTCCCTGCATGAGGCCGGACGCCCCTCGTTAGACCTAAGGGGGAGCTGCTTTGAGGACGCAGCTCTTCTTTTTCTGAGTTTTCCTACGGACAGAAAAGGAAATGCTAATCTCGGGAGGCTTTGAGATTTACTGCTAAAGAGGATCATCGTAAAAGGAGGCCACCCTCCTTCCACCTGTCACCGCCCGTTTGCTCGAGGACCTTTTCTAAAGGCGCTCATGGCCACCGGCACGGCTGTGGGACAGCAGTGCAGTCACCTTTACGCCATTAGCAAGGCAAAGGAGGGCCTTGTCCTGCAGAACTTAAAATAGAATCGTAACTTTAAAAAAGTGATGCGGTGAAGGAAACTTTATTCCCCGTTGTTGTCGCTCTACATGCAACTCAGGCAAATGAGGCTGGGCAGGTGGGGAGGAGGGGGGGCGATAGATGGAAGGCTGACAGCACCACCGACCCCTCCGCTCCCTTCCCCGCAGGACCTGTCTGCACTGGGCCTGTAAGCGGAACCATGCTCAAGTGGTCTCCTGCCTGCTGGATGCTGGCGCAGATAAGCAGATCCTCACCGCTAAAGGGGAGCTGGCTGCACAGTTAACTTCGAAACCAGACATCCGGAAGATTTTGGGAGGTACCGTTCCCGTCTTCAAAGCTATCTGGAACTTTTGGTCTAAAGGCTAAAGCAGTTTTAGTGCTTTTATCTGTGGCAGTAGATTGGCAGAACTTTGGCCAGGACTATTGTATCTCCTTAGATAGCTCCGATTTATAACTGTAATTCATACTCGGGCAAATAGACTTGGGGATTTCAGGTAGGAAGGCCTGTTATTCTGAGCTGTGTCATCAAGAGACTGAAGAGCTGTATACTTTGGGAAGTGCAGTGCTATTTGCTCTCACTTGCAGCCTGCATGCTAGCTGCTGCTTAGTGGAGGATATCACAATTGTACAGTTTGACCATTGTCTGACCATAAATCTTACAAACCCACTCACAACAACTGCAGCATTTCAGAAGTTAGGGCTTCTGAGCATCTTGTTATACTGTGACTTGCAGTATGATTAATTTTTGCCCCATAATTCTGTTATCTTTCTGTATGCACAGTTAGTTGTATGTGACACCCCTGAACACTGCCAGTGCCTATTCCCATCAGCATCTAGGTACTGTGCTCCGGATTAAAATTTTTAAGTGCTTCCCCCTTTGGAAATGTTGATGTTCTGTCTTCTGCTAATTGCACTTAAATTGCTCTCTACAATGATATGCTCTTACATCAACAGTGCACCGTTATCAGAAATGAAGTTGCAGCTGAATCGTGACTAAGGTTACAACAGTCACAGCTGAAGGAATGGCGTGTTCTTTGCATGAGCATTTTTGTTTTCTTTTGGGCGAGGTGCTCATCTCTTGGACTTAGTTCATGGCAAATGACTTGTGTTCTGTTTTTAACATCTAAACTGCCAAGTATGCATGAATGAGCTCTGTTCATGGTTGCCTTATTTTTCTGTCTGCTATGCTTTCAGGTGTTTCCTGGGGAATAAACACATAGCACTTATACTCTCCTAAATGGTTTTTACCCTGGGAGCGGTGCAGTGCCATTGAGCAGACCTTTCTGAACTGCTTTGACATTAGTATTCGTGTCCCGTAATCCTCAGTCAGGCAAGAATGTCATTTGCTGCAGCGCTTTTAAGCAAGAGAAGAGTTGGCTTAGGTATTATATCAAATAGGCACTTACCTGAAGAAATACTCGGTTGAATTTGTTGGCATGAGTCATAATAAACTCTTTACAGCAGTGTTATTAAAAGCATTGCAAAATGAGATTTAGCGAAGAACTACTGGTCAGTCAGTTCCTTTGAAAATGCTGGAGTAACACTGCTAGAAATGATGTATCTTTCAATGGTTATTTTTTTCCAGCTTTGCTTTTAAAAAACACAATACATTGTAGAAATGTGTAGATTTTTTTTTTTTTAAATTTTACAGCTACTTGCTTTCCAGGTGTTACATGCTTATGAGACGAGTATCATCCTTTGATTACCTCAGAATGTGATGTAGTTTTAAGACACAGTAGGAAAACTTAGCTATATTCAAAATGAGAAACATCTATCCAATAACATGGTGGGTTTTTTTCTCTCTCCACCCCCTACCCCTCATTTTTGAACTTCATTAATAGAGGAGGAAACTGAATGTCAAGGAGTGAAGGATTTAAATTTGCCAGTTGTTGCAAACTACTTGGCCAACCCACCATTCCCTTACGTTGACGCTGCAGAAAGCATTCCAGACAGCTCGGCAGAATCCCAGAATGAACGTGCTTCCATCTCTTCCGCTTCCCAGTGTGAGTCTAGTCCTTGTTCATCAGCAGCTCAGGTTGAAAGCATATGCACACCTACATCATGCAACAGCGAAGCTGATTTCCCCGCACCAGAGGCCGCAGAAGAGCTGCCCGCCCCGTCAGCAGCTACGGCAGCACCAAAATGCATGGAGCCTGGCGTCCCTAATGGCCCCACGTGCCGGCCGGCCCTGCCTCGCACCACAGGCCTGCTCTCTCCGGCACCATCCGCACAGGCTGGACCTCTGCAAACCGACACTTCACCAACTGGTCCCGCACCAGCGTTTCAGCCCGTTTTCTTTACTGGAACTTTCCCATATAACATGCAAGGTAACAAAGTGCAATTTCCCATCCTTCTATTATATCATGTTCCATGGTTTTGTTACTGGGTGAAAGATGAAGTTTAAAGAATCATCCCACTTTCAGACTCGTGTGGAGTAGAGGCAAAGATGTTGGATTCTTTGGGCAAAAGTACCCAGAACTTTTTTTTTCTGCTAAGTAAAATCAGTGTTGCACTGTATTTTAAACATGGTAATACTTTGCAAACCAATGGAGAGATCAGTCCAAGCAACATAAAAATTCAAATTTTGCACTATTTTATACAGCATCAAATGCATCTCGGGTGCTTTGGTAACAACTTGACTTTGTGACTGGACGGGTCAGATTTTTAACGCTGTAAACACGGTTCCCCTGTGTATTTCTTGCTGTTCAAATGGAAGCTTCTATTAACTGCACAGTATTTCTCAGTGAGATAATAGGTGTTTTACAACCTGAATTCAAAAGATAATGGTAAATGCTGTAGTGTTAGGTTTGGGTTGGTTTTGGGTTTTTTTGAGGTAAAAAACCTTTAATCTTTTTTTCAATCAGAACTTGTGCTTAAGGTGAGAGTCCAGAACCTCAGAGACAATGACTTCATTGAAATTGAACTGGACAGACAAGAACTGACCTATCAAGATCTGCTCAGAGTGAGTTGCTGCGAATTGGGTGTTAATCCAGAACAAGTAGAGAAGATCAGAAAATTACCCAATACACTAGTAAGAAAGGTAAGAATTGAAACGTGAGATTAATTTGACTTTGCAGGTGTCAGAGAAGGTGTTTCTGTAAAACAGCTGGCAAAACATGGATGGCCTTGTGTTAAAAACAAAAACTGACTTGAGCTTACAAATTCAAAAGGATATTGGGTTTTCCTTAAAACTTTATCATAACTTACTGAAAAATATTCTTGTCAAAACAGGCAGAGTATTTCAGCTCCTAAAGCACATGAAACTATTACAGCTTGACTTTTTTTTTTTAAATGTATCAGAAACAGTGTATTAGTGTGCTTTTAACATAATTGCCATGTACTGCTTCACTGTTTGCTTGCTTAAAAAGAACAAACAGTAAGGGGAAAAAAACCCACAAATTGGCATGTGAATAATTTAAAGCTATGCCATTAACAAATGAACATGCTCTTCTGTTCCAAAAATACCTATTCTGGAGGTCTGTAAATGAAATGCATTTGGTCACAGCTCTTAGTTAAGCACAAACACACTCAAATCTTAATGAGGTTCAAGGAGAAAAAAGTGTACGGTTCAAGGAGAGAAAAAAACCCCAAACCGGCTTTGAAAGAGTGTATACTGGTAGGATTTTTTTTCTTTCATTATTTATTCCTATCATTGGGTGTGACCTCCCTGGCTTTTTAGTTTTTACTTCCTTTCTCTATTATTACAAATAATAATAACCAGGTCTGTTTAGAAGTAATGCCTAGTTCTGTCTGTTCTTTAAAAGGACAAGGATGTTGCCAGACTTCAGGACTTCCAAGAGCTGGAGTTAGTTCTTGTGAAAAGTGACAGCTCTCCTTTCAGAAATGCTGCGTCACCTTTGACTGACAGACCATGCTACAACAGTAGAGCATCAAAACTGACTTACTGACTCTTCTAGATGCATCTAGAATAAGAAAACCTGGTAACTATATGCTGCTGCCTTTTGAAGGCAGTGAATTAAGCGTGTATAAAACCTTAAGTTATTGTTAGGGTTACTATTTTAACTAATAGTTTATCTTTTATATTTAATATCCCCTTTGCTTTTATTTTTTTACTTGATACTGTATTCAGATAAGGGATACCTCATTTGTCTACTAAAATCACATGCTTCCAATGTATTTTAATGAAGTTTATTGCTTGTATTTGGCAACAGAAGGGAGGAAAGATTTAATTATTGATATGAAAAGTATGTTGAGTACTCCCACTCTTTCACTAAATAAGACTCATGGAAAGACGTTCAGGAAATGGAGTGTATGTATATATTTATTTTTTTAAACTTCCTGATTAAGTTAAAATTCAAAGTGTATTTGGCATAAAATGAACGGTTGCTCTCTAAAAATGTAAAATTGCAAGTCCTTAATCTTCTGCCCCTTCACAAAGAGTTACCAAGATGTGTTGTCTTTCCTGCTGGGGACAGAAATATTTAATGCTTTAAAGGGACAGGAGAAAAATTTTCACTGGGTTGAAAGTAAGTGTCCACATTTAAATGTTTGTTTCTTTCCCATATGAGAATATTAAGTGATGGCATCCCTCCACCTCCACAAAAAAAATTACGGAAGCCTCTCTTAATTAAGGGGCATTTATGTCACAAAGCAAATTGAAGTGCCCTTTCAAAGAAAGGAGCTCGGGAGGGCATCACAAATCTGTGTCCATGGTTTTATTTCTTTATTTTCCCAATGATGTGAGGAGACTGTGCGTGACTCACACCAGAAGTCAGTACTGTTAAGTCAGGTAACCTCTTTATGGCCCACCCTCACAGACCAGTTACAGGGCGTGTGGTTCATTTAATTTCTGCTGTGTGAGGAGCAGGAGAAGCACAACAGTATACTCTTGAGGTATCACAACTGAAAGGAGCGTACCATGCTCTTGATTAGCCATACTAAACTGAAAACATACACCATTAGCAAATAAATAACCTGTGACTTTGTATGTTGCACAGTCTATGCTCACTTTTATACAGTCTCCATAGTTTTAGCCAGCTGAGTGCCGAAAGGGCTGAATGCCTCCAGGTGCTTTCAACTGAATTTTTTATTTTGGGAAAAAATACCCCAGACTCTGGTTTAGCTACAGACTGTTTAACTTGCATTTAAGCAAGGCAGTAATGAAAATATCCATCTGAGGTTTTATGAATGGCAAAATTCATCATCATTAAAACACATCCTGAAGTCACTCCCTTTCAGTCCGAACAAAGTATTTAAGTCACAGCATTGCTGGAGTATTAACAGCCTGTTAGTGTGGCAGTCTGCAAAGTTATACCTTAGGAGGTTTTTTGTTTTCTTTTGTACCAAAAAGTACAATGATGACCTTTGCACCAAAAACCTTAATTGGGTACTGGGGTGGGTGAAGGAGCTGTTTTTTCTGGACATGAGCTGCTTTCCACCTCCCCCAATAGTATTCATTTTCCTTCCATCTCTGCTTTATTAAGCTGCATTAGAGCAGAGTTTATGCACAGCTGATGCAGCGTTTGTTGTTGTTGATCAGGATTGTAATGTTAACATTCCGACCATAAATAGTACAATCGAGGTATTTTGGTAGGAGCAGCATGGCTGCCACCCTGTCTTAGCGCCCTGCAGCACAGCTGCTTTGTCCCTGCAGTGGTTAGTAAAGGCATGCATGTCAGAATATAGAAACCCCTTCTGCCAGCAGAAGAGACGCTTGGTTCTGGATTCAGGATTTCACCAAGTTACTCAAGGCTGAAAATTCTTGCTTATTGCATTCAAAATAATTATCATCCTTTGCCACTTGCTCTCTATCCCTCTTACCACTTAAACTCTGCTGACTCCCCCTCCTCAATCCCGGCCCTCTCTCTCCAGGAGCTGGGCTACTTTAAAGGCCAGTTCAGCTCCTGGTAAGCTCAAGACTGTGACACAGTATGAAGTAAAAATTTCCTAACTATGGCTCCCACTTTGTTTTTCTTGTAGCACAGGAAAGGAGTTCTTATTTTAACAAATGTGTATTTATCTTTTCAGCACAGCTTGGAAGCTAGTTCAGATTATGTGCAATAACTGTTTGAAAAACAGTAATAGTTAAATGGCTCAAAATTAAGAGTATCTAATTTCTTTTCAGTTCCTCTGTTTAGGAAATCAGTGTAAAGACTGCCTCCACTAATTACTGAACATTCAGCTATAGGAGCAGCTGATTTTAAAAAAGCTTTATTTGCTCTAGTTTCCACAAAGAATAACTGTTAATGTCGTAAGACTAAAACTTTAATCATGATCTGACTGTATTAACAACAGTAAGTCTATGCATTCAGAGAAATATTTTTGTATGTTTTATGCAGTTTGATAAACTCTAAGGCACATTAGTTATGTTAACTGGTTTTTGTTGGGGGTTTTACTTTTTTTTTTTTCCTTTGAACAATAAACTGTTGGTATGACAATTGAAACCAAGTTTACAAAACTTACTGTTCTTCCAAGGACAACTTTTGTTTGCACTACAAACTTGTACTGAACTGACATTGCTGTTCTTCACTTATATTAAAGTATCAGTTGTTTCAAGTACCTAGATCTCTTCCTTTTTTGGGGTGGGGTGGTGGTGTAATACATGGCACTCTAGAGTGGACAGGACCCTCTTAAAATGCTTTGAAAAATCAGGGGCCAGTACATTTTTAAACACCTAATAAAAGACTGTCAGGCTGCCAAAATCAGTATGGAGAAAACATGTAGGAGGTGCTTACTTAAATAAGCTACTTGCTTTTTGTGTAGCATTCCTAGAAAACCTGAGATGATACTTATCTTGGGCTTGAGCTCTGAAGATGACATTTCACACAGATTAATCTGTTGTGGAGACGCTCATTACAGTCAAATCTGAAGGTAGTTACTAGAAAGGCACCATGTTTCCTATGCTCCAAAAGACAGAGTTTTTCCTTCATCTTCAATGCACTAGAGAAAGACTCCACTATCAGACACGTCAGAATCTGAATCCCAGCCCAATTTACTACAAGTTACCTCATTATATCATTTATATCTGTGCAAAATAAGGAAGGGAAAATGCTAGTCCTGTAACAAAAACGTGCAATGGGAGATGCAAGATGTTTTAGCTACTGCAAAGAGTAACACATTCAGGCAGTAGCTGAATCATGTCTCTTAGACAAGTTTCAAAAGCAACAGGTGTTTATGCAATGTCTGTAATTAGAACTTAGTTATAATTTTACTTGCTCCATTTGCATTAATTTTTCTTGTTAATTTCTTTTTTTAAAAAAAAACCAAAAAAACCACTACCCAGCCTCAGTCCCCTGTGCCCCCATACGGGTGTCTGCTTTAGAAAGATAAAAGTCAAAAAGCTAGCATGGCTGGCTGCATGGGGTATATCCCTCATCATCAAAAAACCAGCACTCCTTTCAGCAGAGGGACCAACACACAGGTCCCCTCCTGAGTGCATTTCCACAAGCAGACGATACAAGGCACGCCAACCTTACAACAAGCAAGTTACAGTAGTGCTTTGTCCATGTATGGCTTCAGTTACATGTATAGTCAAGTCCTGAATACTAATATGAAGGAGAATGCTTTTTTTTTTTTTTAAAAAAAAATGTGAATTCAGTGCCTTACAGACACAGCACTGAAGTACACTTTACTGTCTCTGCTGCTGACTAGTACACGTTACGGTTCTTTCCCAACAAGAACTAGGCTTACGTGCACTATAGCTTCACAAGAAAGCATAAGGGATGTCTCTTTCCCTTTTATCTCTTATAACATGCAGACCGTGCATGCTTACCAACAGCATACAGTTGTTAATTAATATTCCAAACTGATACTACAATGCAAATATAAAGACACTCTGATGGCCAATCACAGCAGTGGCATCTTTATGACAACGCTGTAGAAGTCTAACTACTTTATAAAGGCTTAAGGCCTATGTTTTTATTGCGAGATTTCTGTAATTTCTTAACCAACTGCAGCAGAAGCCACACTTTTTAGGGGACACAGAATCCAACAGCCAACTAACTGCTGAAAAAGTAAGCTTGAAATGAAATACTAACTGATGGCACCAAAAGACCCCAAACCCACAAACACCACAGAATAACTAAGCATCCAGATTAATGGACTAAGCTTGAAGACATGAGTAGATTTATTAGGAAAGAAACGTATTTAATATTAAACGTTCAATGACAGAGACAATCAAATTTGTAACAGAAATTCAAAGATACTTTATTTCCATTTCTTGTATATCAAGAAGCTAGGAATAGCTTAGTTGTAAAAATGGGATTCATTTTAGTTCGATTCACACAAATACTAAACATTTATTCTTGTGTTTTAAAGTCCAAGAATGAAAACTTGCAATTAAACACTGAGCAAGCCATGTGTTCAGGTTATGTTGGTTTCTTATCTTAAAAAGTCTTAAAGAAAAAAAAAGGATACAGGACTTATATTCTCAGTAGCATATGTGCTATTATCAACACATCTTTCTGAACTCTGGGAGGAAACACCAGTCCTGAATTAAATTTTATAAAAAAAAATTTCTAACTCAACTTTATATTTTTCTACGCCACTACAGCTTTCTTTCACCTCATTTTAAAGCAGATCTTCAGTTTAAGCTGTCTTCCGCTGTCTTCGCAGACTCTTCATGTAGTAGTCCTATAATGCAAAATTTTGGGAAAACAGACAATTAGACAGCATTAAGAGCATTTAGTTTACCATTCCTATATATTGGCCCAGTTGTTAGCTGTCAGCTTAACTCTACAAAAATGTCAACATTGAACATGACTGGCTTTAGAAGCAATAATGTAGCATTAATGGTTCAATAATCGACATTAAGTATTTAAGAGTTCCTAGCATAAACAATGAAACTACAGTAACAATTTATGTTGCAAGCAGCTCATTTATCAGCTGTACTCTCCATTGTTAGTTCCTTATTTCAGGTATACAACTAAAGACCTTCTGCAAGAGTAAGAAAGCTATGTCAAGGGTGGGGAAAAAGCTTCAAGTTTTCCTTTTAATACAGTATTTGTAGTTCCTATTGTTTAGCTCTTTCATTTCCAACAAACAGTTTTTCAGCATACATTCTTGCCATGAACATTGTAATCATTTGGTGGCATCTGTCTTTGTATTTACATTTGCCTTAGAAGTCTGTTATCAGCCATTCCACTTCTCTGTACTATGGCTGACTGCAAATTCTCCTACACCGTAGGAAATATTAAACACATACCTCTTAAAGACTTGAATTGCATTGAAAGTAACAAGGCGATTATTATGTAGTGTTTATTGCATTTTAAACTCTTTAAAGATATCTAATTCTGGGCAGCACTGCATCCCTACATACAGTTGAAAGAAAATTCCATTCTGTTAACATCAGATTAACAGTATTCACACAATACACAAAAAGTCCTTTTCACTATCTTGAAAATCAAAAACACAACAGTAAGCTTAAAGATTACAGGCAACAGCATTCAAACATGGATGTGGGTAGAGAAAGGAGTACCTGGCATGAGTACCTGCTTAGTTTGACTGAATCCTTGATTTTTAATTTGGCTTTTCATGGGCCGCTCACAACACCAACGCTGTGTGAGGTATGGTAGTCAGCTGCAATAATTCATAAACCCTACACTTCCATCAATCCAATGCTACTGGCTCTCGAGTTACAGAACAAACTGCATTAGAATGCAAGGCAATAAAGCAAAAAAACTAGAAACATCCTTGACAAAGAAATACTAGCAGTTTATATGAAAACAAAGTAGTCCAACATGTGCCTCAAATATTAAGTATTAAAGCAAAAGTTTCTGCTGATGTACCAACACAATATGGACTTAATTATAAAAACAGTTCAACTTTTTTTAAAAAAACGATAACAAAATCCCTAAAAATAAAAAAGGATAATTAATTTTTCTATGGTGGCTATATTACAAATATGTCCCAAAGAGGCACACTAATGGGGGCACAAGTCTGCTACAAAATAGCTGAGACAAAACAATGTACCTCAAAATGTTTTGCAGGACTACACTGTCTTTTCCTTCAGAAGGTGCTTTAGTATGTCTTCTTACTTGGCTTAGTTCCATCTTCATCTGTGCATACTTACGCTGCACTGTTAAACAGTAACAAAAAGCCCTAATCAAAGTTTGAAATAATGCACTTACCTCTGTCTGATCTGAGGTCATATCAGATCAGTTTTAATTGGACTGAGTGTCACCTTCAGATTTAATGTCTTCACTGGTCCCATTGACCTCATTCTTAGTATCACTCTCCTTCGAGTCTGTATTTGTGTCTTCACTCTGTTTTTCTCGACTACTGGACTTCATACTACTTTTTTTATCATCAGATCCCCTCTTTTCTGCCATGAAAGAAGACATTGACCATGGATTTCAAAGTAAAAACAAACATTGCACATGTGAGATATATATTGCATACACAATGGGACAATTACTTTCTATAGCAATAACAGTAATACTCAAAAAGTTACAGAAATAGGCTTCAGACTACCATGCTGGAATGGAGAGGGTACAAAAAAAGGTCAAAGGGGACAGTACAGGGTAGGGAAAAGAGGAGAAAGGACAGACCTCCTAACAGAGGCAGCTACTCAGCTGTCCGTTGAAATATACAAATTGGGGGTAGAGAGGCAGTCAAGAAGTTAGGCAAATGGGTAATTATGGTGCATGGCTTCCTTACTTATCATGGGACTCTTTTTGTCCCCAAGTTTTAATTTACGATGTGTACAGCCTTCTTTGGTTTACAATTCTCATTAAATACGGTTCTTGAAAAGAGAATCAGAAAAGAGTGATGGGACAATGCATCAGTGCATTATCAAATATATCAATACTTGCCAATTAAAAAAACTAGCAAGCCCAAACAATTAAATACTTGGGAGAAACAAGCAATATTAAGCACTGCCAGCTTTGAAGGTAGGGATCACAGTGACAATCAAAATTAACTTTACTGTACAGTATGTCACAGAAGCTGCATGCCTGTCAGCATTATTAATTTAAATTTTATAAAAATGGCAGTCATTTATAATCCACTCATTAAAAAGGCTAGGGGAGACAGTTTGGAAGACATATAAAAAGCACTCTTTTCCAGAGGCAAAGGAACAGCAGGATGGGAAGGACCTCACAATTTCATCACGAATTGGAAAGCTGACTGAAGAGTTTGCTGCACTGCTGAAAAACTTATATTTTCCTCAATAATTTTCAAAGAAGGAAGGAAGCCAGGAATAAAAAGATTTCCATGGGACGAAATACATTCAGTATTAGAGCTGCGTGCCTCATCTGTAACTTCAGTATTTGCAAATTTAATAAAAATATCAATTCTTTCTGTACTATTATTTCACACCATAATATTCAACCTTTGATCAGTAAAGACACTTTGGAGAGAGAAAAAAAAAAATCTGAAAAACCAACCTCTCAGATGTCATCATACAGAACAACATTCATGCTCTTTTTTTCTGATTATTCCCTGCTATCCGGGCAATTAAAATAATATATATATATATATATATATATATAAATCCCAAACACAGGAGCACACAGATCGAACGCTCTGAAAAAGCTATTTTAAATAATGTTATCACCTAGACTGGCATAACACACTTTTATATTCCAGAAGACAAAGCAGAAATTAAGCTTTAAAAGAGAAGCAACATCCCAACTTGTTTGTTTTAAAACAGACCACAAAAGGGAGGGGTAAAGCCCCCACACAGAAATGAGGGCAACTGCCTAATGAACACTACTACTGAGGTTTCATCTGAAGCAGCACATCCAGTGCACGGTGCTTGGAGAAAGCACGCAGCGATGTCAAAAAGCTAACTGAAGAACTAATAATTTTGTATCTGTCTGCCCTCGGTTTTGCAACTCCGCAGGTAGATTGCACTCTAACTAACCTTGTTAAAAAGTCTTCTTTTTGTGTCTTATAGGTATCTCCGATGCACACGTAGATCCACTGAGGAATAGTAGTCTTGTTTCCCCGCAGAGGACTAGTAGTCAGTCCAATAATCTTATCTTCTGTCCTATGTAGATATGGTAGATCTTAATAGCCCTATGGATGTGCAGTGTGCAGGGTTTTGTTCTGTCTTGTTTGTTTCTTGAATTTGGTCAGGAAGGATAATTGTGTTTAAGGTTAAAAACCTACTATTAAACTGTGGTGTGAAAGATGAAACTCTTCTAAAAACTTTAATAATAAAATAGGTTTACCATAGCAAACCTCCAGTTTGCCAAGCAGAACTGAGAAAGTGTATTCAACAAATAGTCCAATAACTGAACTTCTTTCAACTCCTGGAGTATCTGCAAGCAGTTAAGTTCCTCCACTGTATTTTCAATGAGTAAGATTTCTTTCTTTAAAAGCACATAAAATTAGTTTGCTGTTGAAACTGTGTATATTATTTCAGCTGTGATCTATTAGGTATAATCACATAATATTCACTTTGCTTCCTGATTCAACACATGCACATTTTTCTGATTGAGTTCGTGTGGGCAACTAGGATATATTTTGTGAGAATTCTTACCAAGATAATGTGAATGGTTTTACTGTTCTGAGAATGCAAAAAAAATCAGTGAAACATAATATCCAGTGTTACTGAGGGTTTAGGTGCTCTGACAGTATTTGCTGAGGTTTAATCACTAACATGAAAACACAATCACAAATATTATTTTTCTATAAGTATATGAATCCAGATTAAGGAAGGTAAAAAGCCAAGTTAAAGTGGTCTGGAGGCATGTTCTAGTATTAACCCTTCATAAAACGAAGGTACCTGTAGAACACGTTTTCCTTTTCTTAAAAAAAACCCTATTTATTTTCTCCACTCTGAAGTTGAACAGTAGTTGTGTTCTACTGGTTTATATTAAGCTAATGCTCAACTGGTGTTTATGGCTGGCAGGCTCTCTCCTTTAGCAAATGTACCCCTGTTCCTGAAACTTAAGTCAGAAATTAAATGTCTCCATTTTTACATATACTTTTTTCTTTAATCTCAAAGCTCGCTGTATTCCACAGTATTTTAGTGAACAAGAAGCCAGGACTTCTGAATTTTAGAAGTATGACACTAATTTAACGTATAACAGCAGGCAAGTCTTAGGCAACTGTGCCTTGCTTTTTTTTGCTGCTAAGATTCATGTTTGTAAAGCAGGTTGAGATTTCAAGGTGAAAGGCACTACCATGAGTAGTTACAGCCAGGTCTTTGCTGCTTACTTTTATAATTGCAGATCAATGGTGGATATAAAGACAATTAGATTCTGAAGCCAATATTCCCAATGGAGCAGTAAATGTAGCAAGTTAAGACTTAACTTCCACATTACTTCTTTTTGTGCAAACAGTAGAGCAGGTAGCCAGCCACACGCTTCAGATATATGAACTTCTAAAGCTATCTACCTAACTAAATACCTACAATGCCACATTGCAAACATGAGGAGGTAATGGTATTTACAGCTTCATCACAGAAATTCAATGCTTGCTTGTTAAATACTATTGTTTTTTTCTTTTTGTCCTCTCTTTTTTTTTTTTTTATTAAAGATTTTCCCAACAAAGGGAAAAACACAAACTTCTTCAGCATTACAGTCCTGCTCTAAGGCCTATTTGTGTTTCTACAAATGTTATGATTACAGAGTCAAAAAAAAGTAATTGATTTTCCCAGGTGGAATTTTCATCGCAGCTTATAGCATCACCTCACTGTTCTCACTTCTGGAGGAAGAAAGTAGCAAGCAGCAAATAAACGGCCAGCAAGGAAATCGGTCCAGTTAAAACTAAAAGTATTGAGATGCTGAAGAAAGTTCACTAACTCCTCTGTTTATGGAAGAATTAAGGAAAAGAACTGAAAAGCCATTAAGCTCAGAAACAGACCAAATCTGAATAAATAAGAACACAGTTATTTATATGCCTAGATACACACAGAATACTGAATAGGACATTCTTGACTAAGTACCAGAAATCTGTTCATAAAGTAGGCAAAAAAGGCACAGTATCAGGTAGGAATAAAGTAACAAATGGACAGATACAGGCTACAGTACTGAGTCTGAGTTGAAACACTATGCATCAGTTCCACTGCCAATGAGCAAGCAGCAAAAAACCACTTGCTTATAAAGGGCAAAGCACAGTGAGAGAAGAATCAATACTAAAGATGCACCGTAGTACAAACCAGAAAAATTAGAATGGTCCAAGGAAGTCAGGCAAGAAAAATACATGAAGCATTACCAACATTTTGGGAACTAATCCACTGGATAAATATGGAAAAGTAAGGGTAGGGCAAACAGGCCTATGCAATCCAGAAACATGCACATAGCACCTTTCATTCCAGAGAACCTCAAAAGTACCTTAGAAACATAACAGAGTTGTTTCATCAATTACTGATGGTTGGCTCTAATAATGAAGTGGGGTGGTGGTTTCAGACTGGACATTAGTGAGTACCCCAGCAGAGCCAGTACTTTAAGCCAGAAGTCAGTATTGCATCCCTTCAGAAGTTTCAAAAGACTTTTAAAGGGGGAAATTTAGCAGTAACAGTGAATTAGTATCTTTTCACAGAATGCGAATCTGTAGCATTCTCTCTGGCTCTTTTTAATCCTACTTAAAGGTAAAGCTTCTGAACACCAGCCTTTGATGAAGCAGTGAGTCACCATCACTGCTATTGTACATGGCATGTACTGTTACAGAAGTGTTCCAAGGACTAATACTGACAAAGCAAATCTTGCTTCATTTGGAAAAACAAAACAAAAAACGAGGGGGAAGGATGTGGGGAAGAGTAGGAGATTGGGGAGAGGGCATGAAATTGTAATTCAGCACATTACAGAAATTCTGCAAGATTTATCTTGGACTGCATTCACAGATTAGAAAAAAAAATTTAAAAGTGCTGTTAAAGGAAAATAAAGGAAACATGATAGTGTACAGAAGTAACAGATTGTACAGGTGAAAAAACAGATACCAATCTCCCACAGAACATGTACCAGCAAAGGGTAATTACAGAAATACTTGCTAACAGTAGGAATAGAAGATATTCACTCTTACGAAAATCTAATTACAGGCTTATGTTTTTTTAAATGTAAACAGTAAACACATCTTAAAATACGTAAAAATCCTTGCACACTTAATTTGCAGACAAAGTGGTAAACTTTTAATAACTACTGTAACAAATAAAAGGTGGACACTGGGGTGTACGTAAGCATGCACGTGCATTAACAATAACTGGAATGAACAAAATGCTTCAAATTGGTTAACAGCAACATATATGGCGTATAAAACCAGATCTGATTTGATGCTAAGAACTTTCAGTCACTCACTGAAAGACTAAGAACTTTTGAGACTTTAGGGGAAGATTAGTTTCAGAATTTGATATGAACTCAGTCTTCACACAAACATACCTTTTTCTTTTGACTTCCTGTCTTGTTCTCTCTCTCTGCTTTTGCTTCTGTGCTTGTAGGATTTCCGATCCCGGCTTTTTGATCGTCTCCTGTCCCTACTACGAGACCTATGTTTTCTTTCTGATCTATCATGACTTCTGCTTCTTCTTCGGTCACGACTCCTTAACATTCAGAGCAAATTTCAAAGATATAAATGTCAGATGGAATTTTCTAACTCAGAAGATACAACAGTAGACCATTAGCACTTTCTAGTATATTAATTTTTTTCAGAAAACAAATATTTAAAACAAGCCTCAGCATACTGTATATAAATATTTCTTAGTACATAGGACGTGGCTTCATATTGCCTTCTTCATTTACTCAAACATTAAACCACACAGCTTAAACATATCCACTACTATGAATTAAAGACCAACTTAAGGAAAAAACAAAATAAGACGCTGTTCTTTGGGAGCATTTGTTTACTCAAAGCTCCCTCATAAGACCACTTCTACCACAATGGTGTCGTCTACTTCCAAAAATGGGAGAGAAGACAGTGAACATGCAGCAAAACTTGCTTAGCCTTAGAAGCAATAAACTATGTGGTCACTTAAAAGAAGTGAGGCTAACAGATCAGTGATGTGACCCAGGCTGACAGATCAAGTCCCCACAAGATTTTTATATTTTGGGAAGTTGCCTGAAAATACTTAACACACACATACCTGCTCCGCCTTCTTTCTCTGCTTCTTGATCTTTTGTGGTCTCGTGAGCGGCTGCATCTTCTGTCAGATGTTCTGCTTGAATGTCTACTCCGTGAACGACTCCTTTTACGTCTCTCTCTATCACGAGCCCTCTCTTTTTCCTTTTCTTCTTCTTCACGCCGTCTCTTCCTTTCCCGCTCTTCTCTCTCCCGTTCCCTCTCTTTCTCTCTCTCTTCTCGTTCTTGTTTCTCTTTTTTTAACCTGTCATCACGGTCAGGTTCTTCTGTTCTTTTTCGTAACTTTTCCTTAAAAAAGAGTTCACAGAAAGAAGATTAGCCAAGATAAATCATTCAATACAACTTAGTTTATACATTCTGAAGATGTAGAAGCTGTAGCTTTTAAAATATTTCAGGTTTTTTTCTCCAAACAAAAGACAGCCTGCACAGAAGCACTTTCTAAAATCCCTGAAATAGAAATCCTTTGACTTGCAGAACTTTTTTGCTTGTCATTCTCACAAGATAGAGGCCTCACGACAGTTCTTTACAAAGGCCACAAAAAATTCCCACGTGAATTTACGTCTTTGCTTATATCCAGTGTAATCACATACAACAAAGAATGTCAGCGCAAGCACAATGCTAAATGTGCAGTGGGATTCCATTTAATTTTTATATACCATCTTTGAAGTATTTCACCAACTTGAGAAAGTCCACTGGACAGCCTTTTGTTTACTATAGGAAGCCTCCAATCAATTTTTTATGTTCCATAACTGAAGAGATACTTACTTTTAAGTCTTCTACAGTAGCTTTTATTTTGGCATAACCCATGTGCTGCTTTCCCATCAAGTGGTCATCTACCCTGGACTGCGCATCTCCTACAATTAAAAAGGCTCCACAAACTTCACAAACTTCCATTTGCTTTTCTTGGGCTGCAAAGCTCTCAATTGTCTGCAAAAGAAAAATACGTGATAAAGCAAAAGAAACCTTTAGGCAGAAGCCAGTGAAGACGTTTAGAACTTTACTGTTACTGTTGTCAAATCCTAGGCACTAGTGAAAGCTGAAAATCGTAACTGCATGCTTTGTCCTCGGAGCACTGCATCTACCAGGATGAAGAGGGCAAAAACAGGCTACATATGCCCATTCCACATAAGCCACAAGGAAAGAGTCAATTCGAAAACACATAAAACGAACCTTACTCCTTACTGCAAAGGATTAATATGTATATAGCTATATCTGCAGCACCCTCGCAATCTCAGGATTAAGGAAAACAAAAATCAGTTTTATCTTCAGACGATTTCTTTGGCATTAACTGACATGTCTGGAGCTGCAGAATAACCACAGAATATGTCTCAAGGAATGAAAAGGCTAGAATATCCCATGAAAAAATACAAAAAGGAATGCTCAGCTTCTATTTAAAAAGGATGATGGCGAAATTAATTCACTGTTTCAACAGACATATGAGAAATACACTGGAATTTCAACATAAACCCAAGTGATTATTGCTGTGCCGTGTTCATGAATCATGTAATCTTGACACAGACACTACTGCCTGCAACATTTAATAACTTTTAAAAAAATAAACCAAGAATCACAATTTGAGCTTATTATTAAACACCAAAATATAATGTTTAAACATAAGCTCATTTTTGTTGACAGGAACTTGCTACTTATCTCATTACCTTTGGCTTCTGTAGCTCTCCAAGACAGACAGATGTCTGTCTCTAGTCGCAGCCCTAATACAAGGGCTTTCTGTAGCACAGTCAGATTGGTAATTCAGTGAAATATTGCGGAGGCTACATGGCAAAGTTTAACTGAGACCTGAACTACAGTAAGATGCAAGCTCACCTGCAAGACTGCTGTGTAAATAAAGCTGTAATTTGTGTGCATGAAACCCACTCTCAAGGTAGCATGCTAAAATCAACACACTGGATTAACACATTTAAATGTCATGTTATTGCCTAATAAATTCTGCACAGAACTTGCAAGCCTCAGTGTAAGGACAAGGTTACTAAGAACATACTCTTGCACCAAATTTTGAAATAAGTCTGACCGAACTACAAACACACTACTTACTGAAGTTGTAGACCTCAGCAATTCTCTTTCTTCCTTTAACTGTTCAACAAGTTTCATCATTCCTTGTGCCTCTTCCACCTTCCCTTCTGAACCTAGTTCTTCAATCTAAAGGACAATAAAAAAATTCAACTATAATTTTTCATTAAGTAACAAAAGCAGATCTCTGTTACAGGGGGTAAAACACACTCACCTGTTGTAGAAGTACATCAATTTTGTCAGTTAACACCTGAATCTTCTCTTCATTTTTACCAGTAGGTCCCGCTCCCTGCCAAACAGTACAAGTATGTCTTTTTTTATTTAGTTAAAATAGCTTTAAAGCACATGAATGCACGTCTCCTCATATTCCAGAGACACTTCAGGAATAACATCCTCCTGCCTCTTCTCCCATGAGAACCTACTAGTAATAGTCTAGTCTAACACAAAACACTCCTCAATACAGCTTACTCCACTTCTTGCCAAGTGAAGCAAGTTCTAGTTACACTAATTCCTCCTAAATCAACAAAAATGTTCAAGGCCCTGCCCATAAAAGGTAAGACACCTAAATTCAAAGTCCTAAATTTAAACTCCGAAACTGCCATGCAGCTATTACGTATCCTTGCAGACACTCAAGTATGATTTAGAATTTCTTTGGGCTCTGAAATTTAACTTCTAAGCATAAATGCAAAAAGAATCTCACTTCATCCAAAATGTGCTTGTTAGTAACGTCTTCTCTGTAAGCTGCTGGAGTACACTTATATCTGCTTCCCCCACAACCTTTGCTCTACTCCACAGCCAATAAGCTCTCTTGACTGAAAATACTGTCCACAGCTCCTTCTGAAGCAAATGGACTTTGCACAGAACAATTACTTGGGGCAGCAAAAAGGAGCAAGGCTACCCTAGCAGTCAGGAAACTCTAAGAGCACAGACCACAGTCACTGCTCCAAATCGCTCAGGGGACAAAAAAAATGAGTGGAGTAAACACGTAAAATTGTTCTCCCAGTCAGTTTAAGCTTTTCATTATCAGCCATCTAATATGCAGCTTGGAACGGGCAAAAGTTGCACAGAAGTATTTCTTTCTCAAACTTTCGTAATTCCATCATTGCCTGCCAATGGTGGTGCTGGAGCAGAAAGAGGCTACTACCTAAGTGTGGCATCTGACAGAGGGATGTAGCTCCATCAGTGCTGGAAGACCCAGTACTTGCCTACTTCAGTAATATCTCCACGACATAGCTTCCCAGTGGAGGGAAGAAGGAACATGCAACTAAGCGAGAGAAGGTAAACTGAGGTTAACGGGGTAAAGCCAAGACTTGACAGGATTAATGTTCCAGGGAGGAGAAGAGTGATTCTGAGGAAACAGAGATGAGGAGAACAGAGAGGGACTCTTGCTGACCTGTCCATTAGGGCTAGATTCAATCTGCTGGCTAACAGATGAAGAGACTTATCTAACAGGAATGTTCTGGAAAACAATATATTTTACTCAAAGAGACGAGGTAAAGAGAACATGAAGACTCTATCTAGAGGAAAAAATGCCTCAATGATTCTTCCAGACTCACCCCAGAAGACTGTTGATTCTGTGACAGTGCCAAACGAGCATGGCCTCTTCGAATCCTGCGTTCTACCTCTGCAAGTAAGCTCTGTAAATAGCGTAGGAAGTCTCTTTCATAGCCCACTTTCATAAAACGAGAGCTCTTCTCATACCTGGTAAAATATTTTAAAAGTGAAAGCTCACATCACTCTGTAATATATGAAAAATAAGTAACAAAATCTGTAGTGTTATAAATTCTTGCTCAAGGTAAGAGAATATTATACATTTAAATAAATGTTCACGTAAATCAAAGAGCAATTAGTTTCTTGTTGGGTTGGGTTGCTTTTAAAAAATTTCAAGCATACTAGTAACACTATTTGCATTAACATATCAACTAACATACTTACTGTTTACGTAGATTTTCATCATGAATTTTTTCACAGGGACCTAAAAAGACCACACAAAATGTTTATGCTTGCATTCTTGAATGCTGTATTCACAATCCATCAGCATTTGTCTGTGCACCATGATAGAACAGAGCTATAAACACTTCCTGGGGACTTTTATGCCTGCCTTTCTGCTTCCTTTGCTTGGAGTTTGAAAGACATTAAAGAAAAAGAATGCCAATATGGTTTAGTAATTATAAAACCAAAGGAGATTCTGAATGACATATAAAGTCTTCATCTAAAATAGAATTTCCAGATCAAGTTCTACATCGGTAAAACTGCACAAACAAAATAACACCTTAAACATCTGGGGCCTTAACAAAAAACAACAACAACAGAAGTAAAACGACATATAAAGGGTAGTGTCACCAAGCTCCAGACAGTGTTGTCGGTAATAAAAAAACCTGGCTACTTAAAATGTTGATCTTCACAGTAAAATTAGGAGGTATGTAGCCTTAGTTCACGAAGGTCATCATGTTAAAATTCCGCACCTTCCCCAGCCTATCAAACTCTTCAATGGAGTTGGAAATTAATGCTACGAGAAGAAGCCTGTTTTTCCTAGTTACCATCTCAAACTACATCTTGTCCACATACCATTGCTTGAAAGCTACTAGTAACAGGGAGATGGCCTTCAGTAACAACTACTACAGTAAATGAGTCTAAATTAAAGAAGGTCAAAAATGTATACTCACACAAAAGTAAGTTAAAACCCCACCCAGGCAGAATAAAGCAAACTAGAAGCCAACACTTCAGGAGGAGAAAACCACCCCCACACCCAATAATTTAGCTAACACTGTAAGAAAAACAAATAAAAAATAAAGTTTTTTCACTTAGAGGAAGTAGAACCTGGAATAAATACTGCTCTTAACATATGTATCACTGGCCATCCTTAAAAAAAAAAAGCAGCCTATTTTCAGAGGGTCTTGACAAAGCATTTAACAATAAAAATGTAGTTTGCAAACAAAAGTTCAATTGTAATTACATATTAAGTGAATAAAAGTACTTATAGACTTACCTAAATCAGAACGGGTATTTGTAAATAATTCAGCTGGGCAAAAGCCACAAAGGTAGTATTTACAAACCTGACAGAGGAGAAGAAAGAAACAGGCATCATTTTCTTCCTCATGAATTGGCATATTTAGGTAATCACTTCCATTTTCTAAAATACAGTGTAAAAATCCCCTTTGTACACTGCAAAATTTCTGAAACACACACATACACCCTCTGTCTTTGTGTTACTTGGTAGCAGTAAGTACAAGGTACATCTTTAGATAAAAGACCCCCCAAAAAATCTTACTTTCCATTCCAATAATGGTATTTCTTAATTTTACCTCTAAATATTTAAGATTACAGGAAAGTGTCACCTATTTGTAAATACAATATAATATTTGATATGTTTGAAGGAATTCAATCAGATTGGGCTATGAAAAAAGTTTCTGTGAAATTCCTTCACCATGAAAATCTTCAAGGGGCAAGAATGTCTGCGATGGAAGATAAAAGCAAGTTCCTCTTAGCTTGTCTGTAACGACTTTGTGTTCAGCCTCCATTTCTTCCATGGCTTGGAGAACAGAAGCCATCAGCATTCAAACATAAAGTACTGCCTCAAGGATTCTGATGTCAATTAAAAGCCTTAAGAATGCACGCGATAACTATCCAAAAGCTTCCCCATTCCAGTGCTTTTAAAAATCCCTACTTTAAGAATGATATGCAGAGACATTGCATACCTCTTAAGGCAGACATAGAAGACATTCATTTTAATCTGGTTTCCTGCCAATTAAAAAACAGTTTGTTTTGCTTCTACATAGCGTATTTTTACATTAGCAAGTCAGATTCTTCTTGATAACAGAAAAATACCATCAGAAGTTAGAAAAAAACCCAACTTGTTAGTCTAGCCAGTAAATACTTAACATATGATGCGATAAAACCAGCTTTTGTTAAAAAGATTATTCATCCTCACCCATGAGCATGGGCTTAGCTAGTCAAGTTGGTCAGTTCTTGAAGTTCATACTCAGAAATATCTCCTGTCTATCCATCAGAACAGCCAAAAAGATAAATTCAGAAATACTTTCACCCCTAACTTCATAAGCAATCTTAAATAATTAATTCTTCAATGGACCCTTCACCTGGACGTGACTGCCATCAATTAATTGAAGTGTCAATCCACAACTAGCCTGGACATTCTTCTAACATCTCTTTTATGTTACACCAGTTTCTAGTATTTGGTAAATCTAATAATTGCTACTGTGGATTACAATCTATTCTAATAGTCTCTTATATACTGTGGACAAAGATTTGTGACATACTATTTCCTAAGATACATTTTGAAGTATTTTAACAAATGGAGGTCAGGAGAGAGAACCAAAACCTACCCCACACCAACATCTCACTGAAATGCCTGTGACACCCGTTGATCAAATTAGATCAGTCTGATTTATTTCACCATGCTAACTGCTAGATTTCAAATCAGACTACGGAAGTTAAAACTGGTTTGACTGCCTTACAGATTACACAGAAAAACAAACAAGCTTTCTACTAAGAAGCCATGGACATAAAGAAAAAAGGAAAGTCTCTCTTGTTATGCAATTTGAATACTTCTCCCATGATGCAGGTGCCACTGTGGCACCTATCTGAAGCAATTTATCAAGAATAGTTACGAAAACACCACACAAAATCTCAGATTTTCTTCTTCTCAGGAAGCAAGGAGAAAGTTACTGGACAAAATCTGGTTGCAGAATCTGCTCTCTTGTCTGAAAGCCACAATATCCCTTGTTTTAATATCAAGTTTTTTCAAGGGAGCAGTTTCTGGGATGAACTCCTGTACTAGTCAATAGAAATACAATTTCTCTCTACATTCTCCTTCTCCTGCATTTTCTCATCCTCACATCCAAGTATTGGGGTCAGTGAAAAGGCATTTCCTCAAAAAAATTTCAGGGATGGATGTGGATGAGACAATTTCCTAAGACACAGAGAGCACAACAATAACAGTCTGACTGTATTAGGCTGTAAAAAAAAAAAAAAAAAAAAAAGAAAAAACAAAAACAGAAAAAGAAAAAAAGAGTTGTTCAACATCTTCTATCAGCTCAAAAATTACGCAAACTGGCCTGTAACAGTTTTGAAACAAGTAGCAGTAAAAGGAGCAAAGGAAAAGTTACAAGAGGCAGAAGTACAATGAAGAAAAAAAACAAACTAACACCAGAAATAATTATTTTATCATAGAATCATAGAATAGTTTGTGTTGGAAGGGACCTTAAAGATCACGTAGTTCCAACCCCCCTGCCACGGGCAGGGACACCTTCCACTAGACCTGGTTGCTCAAAGCCCCATCCAACCTGGCCTTGAACACCTCCAGGGATGGGGCAGCCACAACTTCATTAAGCAGCACTGCTAGGAAAAGCCTCCTCTTATGAGCTGGTGGTTACAGCCAAAGAATGTAGTGATCAACACTAAAATATGCAGCTTAAACATGTGCCATACATTGTATTAATTATTTATGTGTTTTTAAAAACCAACAAAAAACAAAAACAAAAAACACCACACACTGAAAAGCTGCATTAATTTTCTCCTAACTAGCTTTGAATGCTATGGTACTTCGTGAACTCCTTGACATTCTCTCCTAAGAGGCAGCCTGCAGAGGAATACTTAACATTAGAGTGGTTCAGACTAGTGTGTCTGGAGCAATTTTCTCCCTCTTTCATACCTATTTCATTACGCTCTTCAACTGATTTTGCTTCAACAGAAAAACATCACTTGAGATAATCTTGCAGCTATCTTGAAAGTTATCATTCTGGCTTAGCTTCACCGTGTGGTACATCTGCCTTGACAGGCTGTAGATGCCAGTCAGCTGCACTTACAGTTGGTCATAAGTAATCAATGATGAGTAAGAATAGAAAGGGCCAAGAAATGGCTGAAGCATCACAGAGCCATTAAAGGACCGAAACAGAGGTGATATGCTTCAAATGGCATTACTCATCCATGGCTTATCAGAGCACTGCATTTAGCACGAGTCAGAAGTAATATGGAAATACAACCCAAATTCGCAGAAACAGAGCAACAGGCAGTTTAATATGGATATTTACCTATATGGGTAACAAACGTTCTTTTTTGCCAAATTATTGTGATGACTCCGCTACCAAGAAGGTAGAACAGAGAGGAATGCTACTGTCAAACTACCGTAGCAGGATTAGCCATAGCTTGCGTCTCAAATCCCTTAGGGTCTCACATTTTGATAAGACACTACGACAAATACAGATAGACACTTGGAACTTGCCACCTTTTCATTCCAAATTCAGTAATCTCTTGGAGGTGGGAAAGTCATAACCTTCACCTGAAAGTTGACTAAGCTGACAACAAGAATGGCTAGCTCTTCCACAGTTTGTGAATCAATTCAAAGGGTTCCTATATAACTATTGACAGATCTATATCATTAATACTTCTACATTAACATGTTCCTTTTCTGCAAGAAATTATTTATGGATGGAGAACTATCAGTATAACTGCAATAAACAATTATGTAAGCAAATTCCTTTAGGCAAACAATTCCTAGTAAAAAGGCCGAGAATAAAATCCAGCAGGTTGTGGCTTGTACACCAAAAACTAGGAAATTCCATTAAAGTTCATATGCATCAGACATTTTACCAGCAATACCCATCCACCCAAAACCAAACCTTCTCACAAACCTCACTCTTACAAATAACCTGCCATTACTAGTTTTCTTCCAAAACAAGTAACATTTAAGGTCTCACCCCCTGGATTAAGTTCTGAGATTCTATCTAGATGCAAACCAATTTAGGTCTTTGGCATTAAAAAAATAAAAATGTAACACATCATAAATAGCTAATACTATCAAATCATATTTTAAATACAGAACTTACATTCTGAGAAACAGCATTCCTGTGAGAGGTAATTGCTCTTTTGTCCTTAACAGCTCTAACACCCCTTCCCACTTTCTGAAAATGCTGAATTTACCTTGAAGGAACCATCACAATCTCAAAGCCTTACACAAAGCATGGGTAGTCAATGCTGGGCTTGCTTGTGCTACAGAACAGCCTCAGAACTCTTAACACAATCGCTGTTTCCACCTGAACCTGGATTTGTATAGGTGGCATATTAAAGCAAGAATGCATGAATCAATAGTTACTGTCCCAGAAATATACTTTGTCTATGGATATAACAGTAAACAGAACGACTAAAATATACGATACTAATAATTTCCTCCTGCATACAAAACAGAAAGCCTTTATGCCCAAACTAGGATTGATCCTCTACGGACATGCTGCAATACTGAAATATACAGCAACTGGGATTTCAATTTTTTAAGATTAAAGGCTTTAATTGTGTCAAAGTTTTAAAGTAAGAACTTAAGGTCTACAAAAGGCTTTACAATAAATGATCAACACGTTTCATTAGAACTGCAAATAGATGCTCAGCTGTCACACACTCTGCTTCCACACCTTCACAACAACCTACTCCTATCTTGTATTTCATTGCATCTTCCATATAGTTTTTGATAGCTACCTAGGTGCAATTTACAAATGATAAATGAACAGAGATGAGCTTGTTTTGATAACCTTTCATATTTAAAACTGATGAGATGTGACACAAAATCCTAAACTTTGGTAAGAGTACAACATGCTTAAATTCAAAAGGCTACATGTTGATCTACGTCTAATTTTACAAGAGATGACATTAGCACACGTGTTTCATCTGAAAAGCAAAATAGCAGTCAAGCAGATGAATTAATGTTATTATTTGAACCTTATCTGCATTTCCTGTCTTTTAAAACATGTCAGCATTGCAAATTTAATCTTTTGGTGATGCAGGAAGTCAAACTGAAACACATCTTTATGTTTTAACAGCAGTAAATTTTTTTTATTAACTTGTCAGTTGACTATAGGAATCTATGAAAACTTTCCTTTCAGTGAGGTAGCATTTAATTATGGTTCTATAAACTTCATAAATAAAACCAGGAGCAGAGCAAATAGCAGCAGCTCCTGCAAGACTGAAAGCCTGTAAATTTCATGCTGGCCTCAGACACAGGACAGCTCTCCACTTTCTAAATTGTCAAAGGAGAACTGGAAAGAAGGGACAAGGCCCCATTTCTGAAACAACAAAACTGAACAACAGCATAGAGATACATTTCTATGGTTACAGTCAATTTCTTCAGCCTAAAACTGAAAAATGTGCTCATCTGAAGAAAGTCATCTGAACTTGATTAAAGAGGGGATGGAGGGATCTTTCTCACCTTAAGAAATAAACCAAAACAATCCCCTTTATCTATGCTACCTGGACCTACATGGCTCAAGCCATTTATTTCCTGTTTCCAAAGCTAAACTCCTTATTCTGAGTTCCGAATCAAAAGAAAATACGTCACTGAACACCCAATTGAATAACGATATTTGGTTAATAAAAGAAATCTACAAAGACATTAAGAAGGTCACAAAAACTTCCTGAAATCGTGTATTTTGCCAGGGGGGCGGGAGCGGGGGAGTTCCTTGCACTTGCACAGTCTAAGGCAAGACAAGTATTTGTCCTTATCTCGTGCATTCTGAGACAAATGAAAACATGTATTAGCCATCTTTAAAATGACATAACTCTTGTTTGAAAGCGTGAAATCCCATCTCTCTGATTCAGATGCAATTTAGAACAGCCAAAAGCAAGTATTTCTCCCTCCTCCCAACTTAACAACATCCCAAGAAAATGTTAAGGGCAGGGAAGAGCTAAATGCTTTTTGCAATTTAAACCACAGAAATTCCTATCACACAGGTAATAAATAAACTATTGTAACTGTGACACTTTAACATATACCATGACTCAAAAAATATACCATGAACGTGGGGCAGGGGGGGAGTATTTCAGCAGAGTGTTCATCTCTCCCAAAGAAGCAGCTTTAGGAACTTTCTAACTACTGCTGGTTTTTTGGGAAATATCTACGATTATTTATATACGACTACAATGGACGTCACTAAAAGTCATCATTCATTAAAGCTCAACCACACCCGAGGAGAAATTTCACTCCAAATAGTAGTAGTAGTAGTAGTAATAATAATAATAAAAGTCTTGTTTGGGCTATTTATTGCAGAAAATTAATGAAAAACCCCATTAGCAAAAAATACATCACTACTACTAAACAATAGTACTGTTTAGGTTAGCCCCCCCCAGGAGCTGCAGAACTCCTTTGACTGAGAAAGTACGGAAAGAATCAAGCTTTTCTTAGCAAAATCCTCAGTTTCAAAAGTCTTATGATTCTTCCCTGTGCTACAACCTCCAGATAGTAAAGTCAGGATGTCTGTACCCTTCTGTTTCCTTCCCCAATGCCACACTCAGGAAGAGATCCAGAGACACTTGTCTCCCAAACTACTAACATCTGTCTCATCTCCCTTCGTGCAAGCCAACAGGCTTCTACTCAGAAAAGCAGAATTCCACAATCCCCGCCCCCCCCCGAATTATTTTTCTTTCTCCCCACGGGAGATCTCGGCCACCACCAGGCCTCTCAGAAACCCATATTCCCGTTCACCGACGCTCCGTGGAGAACACGCCACGGCGAACACAGCCTCTCCCCCTTGCGCCGAAGCCCAAACACAAGGCCTCTCTCCTCCCAGCAACCCAAACAACGGCACAAACCCTCCCGCACAGCCTTGCCATGGCGGGATCCTCCTCCCTCCCGGCCACTCGGTTCCTCCTCCTCCTCCTCCTCCTCCTCCTCCTCGTCTTGAGCCTCAGCGAGGTTCCCGCGCAAGGGCCCGGGCCCAGCCCGCCCCGCGGCCGCCATGCAAAAGCCCCACAGCCTCGGGTTCCGCACGAAGGGCCCGGCTTGCACCCCCCCGCCCCCGCCATGGTCGGCACCTCAACCCCTTCCCCCGTCCCCACTGCTGTCCCCAGGCCGGGAGAAGCTGTGAGGCCCGCACCCATGGTCCGCGTCCCTACAACCAAATCCCGGCCTTGCGAGGGGGATGGGAAGAAGGGAGGGAGGGGAGAGGCGGCTCCGCTTCACTCACGCTCTCATGGTCCCACCGCACGTTGCTGCGCTTCTCATCCGGGGCCAGGTTTCTGTCCCGGCCCATAAGCTCATCTAGGAGCTGGGCGGCCGATATCATCGTGTCCTCCTGGACGAATCCCCCCTCACCAAACACCAGCGCCGCCGCCTCTCCTCCCCGACAGACCGCGCCGCCGCTGAGAGTGACAGAGACAAAATGGCGGCGCGGCTCCTCGCCCTGCCCACAATGCACCGCGCGCCTCCTTACCGCCTCTGGGGCCTGGCGGAGCGCGGGCCGGGCCCGCCGGCGGCCTGGCGCGGGGGTGGCCTCCGCCGCGCTCCTCACCCACCTGCGGCCCGGGACGGCTGCCGGTTCGAGATGGCGGCGGGAGAAAACCGGGGAGGGGGCTGGTTCCCTTCTTGCGGCCCGGCTTGGGGGTGTTGTCGTGTGCGGGGTCGCTGCGGGCTGGAGCGTGTCCAGAGAAGGGCAACGAAGCTGGTGAGGGGTGTGGAGCACAAGTCTTGTGAGGAGCGGCTGAGGGAACTGGGGGTGTTCAGTCTGGAGGAGAGGAGGCTGAGGGGAGACCTTCTCGCTCTCTGCAGCTACCTGAGAGGAGGTTGTAGCCAGGTGAGGGTCGGTCTCTTCTCCCAAGTAACAAGCGATGAGAGGAAATGGCCTCAAGTTGCGCCAGGGCAGGTTTGGGTTGGATATTAGGAAAAATTTCTTTGCAGAAAGAGTTGTCGAGCATTGGAAGAGGCTGTCCAGGGAAGTGGTTGAGTCACCATCCCTGGAAGTATTTAAAAGACATGTAGATGTGGTGCTGAGGGACATGGTTTAGTGGTAACTTGGCAGTGCTAACGGTAGGACTCAATGATCTTAAAGGTCTCTTCCAACCATTATGATTCTGTGAGGGGCCCGACAGGCGAGGAGGCACCACTACCGGGAAATAACACCACAGAGGAACACCCCACTGGTGCATGGCTGGGTGCGAGGGACGCCGGGTGTGGCACAGGCCGGTGTCCTGCCCCGTGGGGTGTCGTGGTGCTGGGACACCGCCCGGGCACACAGTGCTGGGGCAGGAGCCATGGCAGGGAGGTTTGTTCATGGCCGACAGCAGAGGACACGGGCCTGGGCAGCAGCTCAAGGGTTATCACAGTCCCCTCTGCTCCTTGGCAGGGTCAAAGGCACCGAGACCATCCCTGACACACAGTTACTGACCTCCCGAGTGCCTCCGGCAGTGGGTGTTCCCTCAGAAAAAAGCCCCTCAGATCTAACCTAAATCTTACTGTTTGATCTTGGCACCAGTTTCTGCTCATTTAGTTGTTTTGGTTTGGTTTTTTTTCCTTTCTAGATGTGGGTTTGCACCTCATCTTTGCTGAACTTCACATACCAATTTTCAACTATTTCCCAATTTTTCAAAATCATTTTGATCATCCTACGTGCATGAAATCACTTTAATTAAATTTTTAATTAAATTATATTTTTTGGAAGAGCTTGAAGTCTGTATTAGTGCTGATCCTGTAAAACCCACGGCAGGACTTGCGGCAGCCTTGCTCAGAATCATGGAGGGCTTCACGCAAACGCCAGCGTTACCTGCGGAGTTTCCTTTCAGAACTCTGTCCGTAACACCTCCATTACGCAGCGCTGGAAGGCAGCACGGCGTTCTTTCATGCTTTGCAGTTTTAGAACGATTTAACAACCCACCGGAACTCTTGGAAGAGTGTCATTGAAATCAATGCAACACAACTTGCGTGAATTTTCAGCCTCAATATCCTACAGTCTGGGATTTGGGGGTGGGATGGGAGGTGGGAGTTTGCATTAGCAAACGGGGGCAGAACTGGTCTGTGTTCCAGATTCTTTATGTTGCTCCGGTTGCAGCAAGAAGGCAAAGAGGTGCACTGGAGCCTGACCACTGCAGATTTCCCCGGCACGCCGGCATGGTCACACGGAGCAGACCAGAGCAGAAATGCTAGCTGGCTGGCTGCAGTTTGAAATTATTATTCTGACTCTTTATAGCTGAAATTTCTACCAGCTCTTCTCTCTCCCGTAAGTTGGTGTGGGACAAATCCACGATGACCCAAACCAGCTTTTTCAAAGTGAACAATGCAAATTACAGGAGCTACCTGTAATCTTTCCAGTTGATTTGCAGACAGATGTTGTTTGGGGGGGTGTGTGTGTGTGTGTGTATTTTTTCTTTCAGGGATTAATTGATTTCACTGAGAATGCTCAAAGAGATGATGAGCATTTCCTAGACAGGACAACTGGAGGTGCAAGAACACACGCCAGGGCAGGAGACGCTGTGTATCCGTGTATCAGGTAACACCCCGGTGCCTTCGGAACCGCCACGGACCCGCCTGGGGCCGGTAAGTGCGCGGGCAGAGCCGCCCGCCCGGCTGCGAGCCGGAACCCGATGCTCGGGCCCGGGTTGTCCCCGGTAATAGAGTCCCCCGGCGGAGCGCGGTCCGGAGCCATGCGGGGGTGACACCGGGCGCCCCGTTCTCCCCGCCGTTCGTTCTCCGAGGCCGGTCGGTGCGCGGGCGATGAGAGCTCGCCCCGGCCTGGGGGAGGCGGCCGGGGGCTGCGGCGAGATGGCGGCTCCGGCCGCCGAGCGGGAGCGGCAGGAGCGGCTGCGGGAGGCGGCGGCGCTGGGGGACGCGGAGGAGGTGCGGAGGCTGGTGGAGTTGGGGGTCAGCCTCAACTCCCAGAACGAAGTCAACGGCTGGTAAGGCTCCCTCCCGGCGCGCCGGGGCCCACGGGGATTTCTTCTCGGGTTTGCCAGAGCTAGCGCTGCCGTGGGTTCACTCTGGCACGTGCAAAACGAATGAGTTTGAATTTAGAATGAAGTTACAACGTCGATCGCTGCCAAGTACTCCTCTGTGTAGATCGTAGAATGGTTTGGGTTGGAAGGGACCTTAAAGATGATCCAGTTCCAACCCCCCTGCCATGGGCAGGGGCACCTCCCACTAGACCAGGTTGCTCAAAGCCCTGTCCAGCCTGGCCTTGAACACCTCCAGGGATGGGGCAGCCACATAGATGGATAGATGTCTCTGTTCCAAAGAGGAAAAAACACTGATGCAGCTGATAACTGCTGTTACAAACACGTGTCCCCTTCCCACCTCCTGCTTGGACCCCGTGCTGTTTGCTGCTTCTCCGGGTCACTGTGTTGTTACTTTATATTGCCTTTTTCTTTTTTTTTTTTTTAAAGGCATGCTGGCAGCCTGACACAGCATGGGCAGTCAAAACGCAAACCTTGGCTTGCCAATACATGTTCTTGTCTAACCAGAAATATTTTTTATTAACGCCTAAACCAGGTTTGAAAATTACTTTCCCTTTCAAGCAGAGAACTTTCAGGCTGTTTCAGTGATCTATATAAATGCTTTGGTTTTGACATCTTATTCAGATACCACCTGACGACACCAAAACTGAAACTTTTCTGTAATAGCCACTTGTACAAGTGGGTCTTTATACACGAACACATGCACACAAAATGTTATTTAAAGCAGGATTTACAGGGAATACTCTGGCATTTTTGAAGACTGTTTTCCATAAGTTCAATTCAGCCTGTATTTACCATGCTGTATTGTAACTAAATGGAGGAAGAATAAAATTAGGAAAAGCGCTAGACTTTGAAAGCTTGATCAGCAGTAGTGAGAAGTGTGGGACACTTGCAACTTGAGGTTCAAATTGGGAAATGCTGGTGCAGTGAATAGCAACTGGGCAAAGAACTGTGCTTAGAAACTATGCTTACAATATTTTAAACATCATTACTTTCCAAAAAGTGCAAGTCATTGTGCTGACAGCATTAATTAAAGAGTAAAAATAGCATCCTAGGGAAGTATCCCTATTAGCACACATATAGACACACAAGTATTTTAGGTACAACTTATTCTTTCAAAGATTAAAATAGCATACACAAGCCTTCTTTTTATATTTATTTTTTCCAGAAAAGTTAGTAGCCTAATAAATGACAAATTGAGAAGATCTTGAACTTTAAAAATACTACTATGGTAAGGTGGTCTCAAGAGCATCAGCGCAAGGGAAAACTACATCAGCAGGTGTCACTGCAGGCTCCAAAACCAGTGTAAATTACCAAGGAAGATTGCAATTTAAGCCTTTTTTTTTATGTTAAGACATGCATTAGGTCTTGTTCCTCTCAAAGGCAGCAAGAACGAGTGGAAATTAGTCTGCCGTAATTTAGGATTTCAAACCATGTTAACGTTTTCCATGTGCAGGACTTGTTTGCACTGGGCATGTAAACGGAACCATGCTCCGGTGGTGGCTTACCTGCTGCACGCCGGTGCGGACAAGGAGATCCTCACGAAGAAAGGAGAAAGGCCGGCCCAGTTAACGTCAAAGAGAGAGATAAGGAAGATGTTGGGAGGTAAACCTATTGGCTATGTGGCGATATGTTCGTCAAAGAGTCTAGTAAAAGCCTGTTTATGTTTAAACGTATGTTCCAATCTTTATTTTGCATGTGAAGATACTGTGTTTGCATTTTAGTAATAACTGTGACTTGATTTCTAGAGCTAAGAAATCAAAGTTTAAGAAAAGAGGGTTATCAACAAATTCCATATCCAGCTAGCTAAACTTTCTTCTAAACACTGAGAAATTAGAAAAACTGTATTTTGAAAAAAGCCATCATTAAACCAGTGACAGACAGATGCAGCTTCCTATTTTCTCAAGGGCAACAGGAGAAAAATACCTCAAATTTGTATGAAGCCCTTATGTGAGCAAGCTTTATTTTCCTGATGTTCTATGGACCTTAGACACTGTTGAATAAATGGAAAATTAGCAGCCCAGAGAAACAGCTCATTAAAGGACATTGGTAGAGCATTTTTATCGTGTTCTGTAACTGTTGGAGCGGAGCAGGCTTTGCTGCTAGAGGTGATAAGTAATTTGAAATGTGGTCGATTAACAACCTCTTTCCTCCCCATTGTATTCCCTTGTCTGTTTTTGTTTTCATTATTGTCTCCCAGCTGTTGAATTGGTAATGTTTAAGCTCTCCCAGGACTGCATGTTCTTTTCCCTTTATCCCCTGCCTTAATATCGAACAACATATTACCCTTTGTTTTTCATTGCTTTATACATTATGAAGATGGTAGCATTATACCACTAGAGACCACGTTACAACGTGCTGGCTACAGATTAAAACAAACCAAACGAAAAATATTGCAGTGTTTACAAGGAAATGGCACCCCCAGAATTACTGGAATCAGCCTCTGCCTTTGTGTTTACTGTATTGCAACACCTGAGCACAGTTCTGTTTACTGTAGAAAAAGGGCGTAGTGCTTCTTGATCCATCTTTTATCCTGTGGTGCTTGTAATGCTCCATTCCCTCCCTATTAAAAAAAGGAAAAAAAAAAAAAAAAGAAAAAAAAAAAAGAAGAAAAGAAAAAAAAAAGAAGCCCTGTGGTGCAATAGCAGTAGTTCTTTTTTTCCCCTCAAGTCAGTCTTGGACAATGTTGTTTTCTTTGTTTTACAGTGGAAGATGATGAACTGTCAGAGTCGATGAAAGATTCAGATCTGCCAATCATCCCTAATTACCTGGCTAACCCACCTTTCCCTTACGTTTATAACACCATGAGTGACAGTATTCCAGACCCTTCCATCAATGGGAGTAGCTCACATTTAGACCCGCAAGATGCCGACTCTTGTTCCTTACCCGATGTGGAGACTTGCCCACGTGCAGCATTACAGCGCGGGCATGCTGCTCGCGAGGCGGCTGGCAAGGGAGGGGTGCCATCGCTGCCCAGGGGCTGCACTGCAGCGCCACGCTCAAAGCCTGGCCTTCAGAGAGGTCCGCTTTACCAGGGAGCTGTGTCTTGGAGCAGAACTCCCCCTTTGCCGGCTGGATCAAATCAGTCCGTACCTCAGCAAGAGGATGGCTCCTGGTTGGGGCCTGTGCCGGCATTTCAGCCTGTCTTCTTCACAGGAGCTTTCCCACTTAATATGCAAGGTAACAGTAAAAGTCTCTTCTCGCTTTGTCTTAGAACTTCTGTCATCTTGGACAGTGAAAATAGACTGATGGGGGTTACGTGTATTCACAGCGCTGGTGGGGATTTTCAGTTTCCCATGCTTAGGCATTCAGGAAACATTTGAAAGGAATTAAAGAGGCAGATACGCTGTTTCTGCTGGAACTGTTATTAGAATATTGATGAAAACGTGCCATTTGTCTCAAATGCTATCAAAGCGTACAGACACCAGGGTAATCTAATTCTTTAAATAGCATATGCCAAGCTTCAAATAAAGAACGCGAGTACACAGCCGGTGAGCTCAAGAGAGAACCTCACACAGCTCAGTCTGCAGTCCTGAGTCTTGAGGTGAACTATTACATGATCTGCCATTTCTGCAGGTAAATACTGCCTGTCCAAAGAGGGAAATCTGGAATTTCCATTCAGAATTTAATTCTTGAAATAAAAGGTGTTCTGATGCCATAAATTGGCAATGAGAAGTTAACTGATGACCAAAAGAATCGAAAAACAATAAAAGCAATCTTGGATTCCTCAGGAAATTTTTAACCAGTACAGTCTGCTTTTAAGTTATCTTAAATCCAGTAAGATGAGTATTCATGCAAAGGTTCATACATACATACACACACGCTGTATTAGATTTGTATTGATTTTTTTTTCACATAGGTTGATGAAAGTCAATCTAATGAAAACTGTGGTCATACAAGTCCAGTTGTTTGTTTTCTGAGGATTCTTCTATTGTTAGAAATCATACAAAACAAGGTTAATACAACATAGAAATATTTGGAAGTTAGTAGAGAGATATCTTTTCCGATTCCTTTATACATCTGCCTATTAATGTACCTTTTTATTTCTAACAGAACTGGTGCTTAAAGTTAGAATACAAAACCCTAATCTTAGAGAAAATGACTTCATTGAAATTGAACTGGACAGACAAGAACTGACCTATAAGGAACTGCTCCGAGTGAGCTGCCGTGAGCTGGGTGTTAACCCTGAGCACGTACAGAAGATCAGAAAATTACCAAATACAATGTTAAGAAAGGTAAGAATTCTAAATTTTGACGTGCAGTAACTTATAAAAAAGATATTTGGGTTATCATTAAACAGGAATAATTTGTTGGTCACTTGCATAGGCCCAGGTTGCAAAAAAAACCAAACCAAAACCAAAACACTTCCCTTCAACTTCCAGCACTCAGCAATTGTTTTGGTTTTTGTAGTAAAAAGGTTCTCAAGTTTCTTGAGCATTTCCTTTCATAAACATTTGGTGCTGAGCCCAATTATTATCCGGGTTTCTCTACAACTTTCTTAAATTCAGTGTGACACCACACCACTGTGACCTGTCACCAGCAGTTAGGTGGCCTGCAGTACTCAGCTGAGTTTTGCTAGTTCAGTAGGACTGTATGCAGTCCTTTCAAAAAACAAAGATGTTTCAGAATTACTCCAAGTGCGGGTCTCGGAATGTAACTGTCTTTTCAGTTCAGTGACATTTACCTGTGCAGCAAACAGAAAACAGACCTTCTGACCTGTTTTACTGATTCACCATTAACCTTTCTTTCACTCTCAAATCCCTGTACAGCATTGTTGGCGTCAGTTGTGGAGCTAATCTGATTAATACTAGGATTAATAGACTTCACTGTACTGCATCTTCACTGACTATAAGATGACTTATTCTTTGTTAGTCAAGAAGTGGGAAAAAAAATACATAAGCAATTCCGTCACTTGCCAACTTAGGTTGTTGTTGAAAGGGCTGTTTTTATTTCCAGCTCTAATTACTTCAGGCTCTCTGGGTAGGGCTGCAGGACACTTATTGTTCCTTGAGGCGATAGAAAACTAATTCTATTTAATGCTGTTTAGCAGCAGAGTACGGCTGCAGAGGGGATCAGAGCTCCAGCCTGTAGTGTGGGAGGGTGTCTTCCAGCGCTTTTTAAAGACCCTGCCAAAGCCAGCTCTCCGATGGTGCTGGCGGGCTGCTCTAGAGGAAGCTGCACGCAGGACCTTCTTGGGCAGGTGCAAGAATCAGTTCATGAACTTCTAAGAATTACCATGAGGGGGGTAAAAAAAAAAAAAAAAAGGAATTGGGGGTGGCATTCAGTAGATCTTGACAAGTGTAATTCTGCGAATCACTTGCACTCACCATCAGTGTTGCATTCCTTCTGAAAATAGACTTGAGTAGCTGAATAGGATCCCAGAATAAATATAATATGCAACAGGATGTCTACTTTCCAGTTTACTGTAAAGAATTGTTGTATTTATAGATAAATACATACCTTGTATTAGTATAAGCCTATTATTTTAACTTACCTCTGCAAAACTGAACAGACGGTTTATCACCTAACAACTTATTGTATTTATTTAAAGGACAAAGATGTTGCAAGGCTACAGGATTTCCAAGAACTGGAGCTTGTTCTAACAGTAAGCGACAAAAACTTACTTTTCAGAGTCCCAACACTTTCTGAACGGAGTGGTTATAACAAGAAGGCATCAGAACTTACATATTAATTGTTTAAAGAATAAAACAAAAGATTTGCGTCTCTCATTTTAAAATTACATTTGAAATACAGTATCTATAAGGGCTAATGATGTGAAAAAAATCTATTTTGTTAACCTTGAAATAAACTAAAGTTGTTATGCAGTTACAGCCTCTAGTTAATCTAAGAGTAATGAGTCTGATATGAAAGTAGCGTAACACAAAGGAGGTATCGGCAGAACTATCTGTTAATGAAACACTTTTCCTTACAAAAAGATAATCTTGAAATACTGCAGAGTTAGCAGCTCTCAGGGAAAGGCTTACCTTAAACTGTTCTAATAATTCATTTTCTATCAAATAGCAGAGGTACTCAAGCTAAAGAACCTGCCATGAAACCCATTTAATATTTGTACTGAGTCCATTACCATTAACACTCACTTTTTAGATCATGTATTTTAAGTCATATTGTATTGAGAAGGAAAAAAACAGAAGGGTTTAAATCTGTGGAAGAAGCACAAAACTATGTGTAGTTTAAATACTGTCAAGTGACTTATTACCTGTGATTTCTTAATCCCTGTTTACACTTTTCCCTATTTCTCAGGTTGAAAATAAAAAGTGATAGTAATTATCCAAATCATAAATATGCTTTCAACCAAAATCGCTTTTATTGTTCTGTCAATATATAGTATTGACATGCAATGTAAAATACTATTTTTGTTACTGTATTGACAATATACTTCTCCAATGCTGCTTTAATTTCCCCTTTTAAAAGCACAAAAATTGTAATTTTGTAATTTTCTTTTCCTTTTACCTCTACCTTCCTGAGAAAGATTGCCTCTTGAACCTTTAAAGTTGCCTGTGTAAAAAGAAACTAGTGAAAAGCCCAGGGTTTTCTGGGCTGATATTAAATCTTGATGTTCCTATGCAATGTATTTTATTTTTTACCCCAATGACTTGTGTTTACCCATGTTGTTTACTGAAAAAAAAAAACCCCAAAAACTTTTCCTGTTACTTAAAAGTCAGAGTTAGACTACTTTGCGATGAAATTCTGGAATAAATAAATTGAAAAGTATTTAAGAGCTAGATTTTATCTGATTTTTTAGGATTTTAGTATTTATTCAGTCATTTGCATTTGAGGAAGAGTTCTATTCTGGAGGCCTAACTGTAAAAATCTGTGCTATGAATTAGATGAATGATCTAAAGTACGAGATTTAACAGGCAAACAGAACATACCAAACTGGACTGAATTTCCCTCTGTTCCTTCATCTTCCCCCTCCCTTCCCCCCAGTTTCTTTGGAAACTACAGCAACCAAAGGATTTTATCACCTTGTTGTTGTCTAAGCATTTACAGCCCAAGTTAGCTGTACAACGTATGTGGACCTGTAAAGGGGATCTCTAGCAGTAGCAGTGCTGAGCAGGGAGCCCCCCAAACTAGTTGGAGAAAATGCTCAGAAAAGAACTGCATCATTAAGCTCTTCCCACTCCAGATGCCTTCTCCTGACCAGCGATAGGTATCCACCACAGCCCTGCCTCCTCTCTCGCAGGCTGTGGCAGGTAAAGAATTCCCCTGCAGTCAGAGCCGTCACCTGTATTACAGCGAGTACAGTAGGAACTGGTACCCAAATTTACCCGTGCTCTCTCTTTCTCACCCAGTGACTAGTACTTTGTGCAAAGGGAAGCAGCTTCAGCAGGAGTGACTGAGCACACAAGAGGGAGCCCTCTCCCAGTCTGCCTTGTAGTCGGATGTCCAGTGTTCACCTGGAAGCGCAGATCCATGCAAACACTCAAATTTCCTGTGTGCCAATTAATTAGACTGAAGCTCAGTCTCCTAAGGCTAACAGTAGAACGTTTCTGTCACAACAAAATATCCTCTTCTGAAAAGCGTTGGAGGTCACATGTGGTCTGAGTCGTTGGCAGAATCTGGTTTTTACACCAAATTGCTGGTAGTATATTAACTTCTGTATAATGGCATAATTGTTGTTCCTCGTGTCACCGTGTCCGTGGCATTGTGCCTGGCACACCGAGCAGACAGCGTTTAGGCCTAAAGGCCAGCTAAGTCCAGGAAGGTACCAGCATTACCCAGTCCGGCCTACCAGAGAAAAGCTCAGCTGTTGGGTTGACGCCTTCGTTGTTACACTGATTATCTTGCACAGATGCTGATCGCTATCTATGCATTTCGAGGAATATTTTTATACCTTACACAGTTTATACACAGAAGATACTATTAACACTGCTAACAATCTGATCGGTGTATAATCATGACATTACTGTGTATGATAAATAATTCATTATTTTGTGCTCTGCTATATGAAATGTTAATGTCAAATGAATGCTTAGCTGCAGATTCTTCTTTCTATTTAAGAAGTATCATTTGTAAGAGTTAATAAATGATTATTTTTGTCTTCTCAAAGTTTTGCTGAACTTTACTTACGGAAAAACATAGGAACTTCTTGCCAACTGGGGTTCTAGAGTGCTTGGTGGAGGAAGCGAACAACTAAAGCAAAAGACATTATCAGATTCTAGCAGCAAATATTATCTAAACACAGTACTCCCTTTATCTGAGGAGGCTGGGTTATCAGTAATAAGGTAGATACTTATTTCTGCAAAACAAATCACACATTATTTCAGGTGATTAAGTGTTGAAGGAGATAAATTATATACACATCTGGTCAGCGTGCACGTTCAGCTTAAGTGGAGACTTACTCATAGTGACTTCATACCTAAGAGAGATATGGCAAAATTTTAATACTCCTGTGCCAGCTGTGTCCCCGCAGGCTTATGTGGAGTCTACTAAATTGATAGAAATCGTGTCGTTAATGATTTATATGAAGCCATCTGTAGGTTCAGTTTTAAATACATATTACTCATAATTCTTATGCCGAAGAGGAATTTTATAATGCCAACGTTGCCCTGGGCAGGGATACCAAAGGTGCCGGGATGGCTCACAGCCCTGCACCTGTAGCATTCAACTCCCTTGTCCTGTCCTGGGGGAAATACGGAAAGGAACGTGTTGGGACCACTCAGAAATGACACATTATTTCGCTGTTTTTCAGCTGATTCACTGCTTAACTGGGCCTGTCTTTCCACTTCAAAACCAATGAATCTTTATGCAGAAAACACACAGAACAGGTGTATGTTGTACCATCGATATAATTTACTAATTATAAACCTGAATACAGTACATATTGCCCTGCGATACATACATTTTCTTGGCAGAATGTTTGGCATTTTTTGGGAAAAAAAGCATATAATAAAATACTTTATGTATATAGAAAATATTTAAAAATATAAAATTCACTTTCTGGTCCTTATAATTGTAAAATACTTTGTTCACATATCACAAGTTTAGTCTGCTACAAAAACTGTTTTGTAAATTACAGTACATTCACAAGTCACTTTTGTGGCAAGTCAGTAATATTTAAAAACGCTCCAAAGCAAAACCCCAAGGGGATCTTCTTTTCAGGCTAGTCCAGCATCTTTGGCCATACTGTAGAAAATACCCTTTGATGCTATAAGGCTTGCAGGTGTATCGAATTCAGCTATGGTTCCGTTGTCTAGAACAAGAACCCTGTGCAAAACAAAAGGTGGTGGTGGGGGGGAAGATAGGTCAGAGAATTCCTCGCAAGAAATGTGAGATCCCTTTTTATCACAAAGCAAAATGCTCTCATCTTTGCCTTGCCTTTGTTTTGCTCAATTATTTTCACACATTGAAAGGAACAGATGATAAACATTCTCCCTCAGCTGCTGTTTGATTTTAAAAGGTACAGGACAGTCATTATCTCTCAGGGGTAACAAGGGGGGAAAAAAAAAAAAACCAAGAAAAAAAAAAAACC
>VFFE01007255.1:2354300-2460098 GCA_008921705.1 Burhinus oedicnemus
GGGGGGGGGGGGGGGGGGAAAGAAAAGAGGCTGATCAAATAGCAGCAGAGCATGGGTAACAAGAACAAGAGCCAAGTTTTTCAGGCAAAAGAAGCAACTTGGCAGGCATATTGAGCTCAGGACTACTTTAAATGGCCTGTTTAAGGAAAAGTGCTGAATATGCCTCCATTCAGGTATCTTTACAGCAGCTTAAATGAGGTACCAAATGCTAGTGCACCCCAACAGGAACATAAACGGATGATGCTTGTCGCCAAAAGTAAAGATGTTATCTCTAAGGTAGTGCAAAAAGGCAGAGAAACAAAAAGAGACAAAGACTCAGGACAAAACTCGATCTCTAAAACAGCACAAGAAGGAATAATTAAAAGAACAAGTGTTGTTGATTAGGCACTTTGAAAGCTAAAATAATCCACAGAAACAGTTAATTACATGTTTGTGCCATGGACATCAGACTAAACAGGGCACGCTGAGCCTTCTGAAGTGGAGGGAAGGGGCTTTCTTTAACAAAACCTCCCTGCTCCTATTCCATCCGCTGCTCCTTTCTGTCCCTTCCTTTTACTTTTGTATTCTCACTTTCTCTCCTTCCCCACCCCCCTCTTCCCTTTTTCCCCATTCCCATTTCACTCCCTGGCCCTGCTCAGGAAGAGTACAGCCCCTTTTATACCTATAAGCATAAAATGCTCTCGAAGATGGGGTGGCAGGTATCATTTAGGCAGAACAGATCCCGCTGGCACACAGCCGGCAGCTGGCTCGTACAACCCACTGCTGCAGGTCATCAAATACCCAGTGCTGCAGCTGGACTCAACAGCAGCCAAACAGTTTAAAAACCAACAGCGCTGAAGGCTCTGCAATGCAAAGGCAGAGCTGACGGAGCACAGGGCTACGCGGTATCAGGTGACTGTGGCAGGAGCTGGAAGGGATTTTTAATCTTTTTTTTCTTTTTTTCCTAAGTACATAGTCCTTGCCAGGTGCAGACACCTCTGCCAAAATCCCAAATTTGAATGATTGGTGGCCATCAGATTAATGCCTAAAGCCTGCAGTTGTGATTTATACAACACATTTAACAAAACTGGATCAGATGTAAAAATAAACACGATTTTTTCCAAACAGAAAGAAAAAATGTAGGAAAAGGGAGGGGGGAAATCAAATCGTACCGTTCCCGTTTCAGTGGTTTCAGCCTGAATAAGTTTCTCGTTAGGATTTTTTCTTGGCAGAGGAGGCTCTGCTGGCTTCTTTTCACAGACTCTTCGTTTCGTTGACATTTTGTTGGGACATTCTCCTCCCTCAGAAGATATTACACTAAGTTGCCTAGTCAAAACAAAAGAGTCATTAGGCGAAAAAGGGCATATTGTGGCAGTGCTAAGGCAAGGCTGGGATGGAGAAGATTGGACTTACTCCCAACTTTTCTGCTGAGTTCCCATGCCAGCCTGACTCACAGCTATGGGTGCTTGTACCACCCCTCTGAACGTTCAGTGATGTTCAGTGGTGCCAGAAATACAGTATCTAACAAAGGCTGCGGCAGGGCCTGGGCTCTTTGGTAAAGGCCTTTAGAGGCTTCATCGCAAGACAAACACTTCAAAGCTAATGCCTGAGCTTCTCTGCTTTCACATCAACAGTAACTGGACAGCATCTATGGGTACGGTTATGAAAACTTGTAAAGATCTCCAAGATTCTCAATGGAAAAGCACAACACGCAAAGGGTTTATTTATCATGCAACTGGTAGTAGTTCAGCGTTGTGTGGGTAAATACATACAGTGGTGTTACCTGAGAACCAGAGCAGTGCTTTAAGAAATCAGTTCAGTTCAGATGAAAAAAAGGACTGCAGGAATAGATGATTGATCTTCTTTGCGTATTCCTTCACACTTGTTCTCAAAAGGACACTAAAACCGATTTATGTGTAAGAGGAAATTAAGAAAACTAAAGCCCAGAGTGAGGGGCAGTATGTGACCAAGCTCTTTAAAGATGCATTTCACCCCAGACACAGTCTATAAACACTAGAGGACCTCATGTTTACCTAAGAAACTGTTTGCGGACCTCATTTGTCACCGGTTCGTTATCTGCCAGATCAGTGTGGATGCTGAGGGTGTCTTCAGCTAGCAGGACTTCTTCCTCCTCCAGCACTGCAAGACAAGATCACACCTCAGATTTTCTGCTGAACGAAGCAGAAAGCACACAAAAAGGTGGCTATACAAAGCAAGAGTCATGAAAAACAATACCGCAGCAGGAAAATCATAGTGCATGAACTCCCCCATACTTTTGCTTACATCCCTTCTGTGAATCACTTTTCCTAACTAAATTTCAAAGATCTTGTGAGGCAGGTTGGCTGCCAAATGCATTTACATCACATTCCTTTAGTGCATCAGAAATGTTAAGCAATAGCGTTATAGAATCAGAGAACAGTTGGTTCTAGCAGTTATAGGGCGTGCTCTAGGCATGATCTTGGGATGGGGGAGTCACATCAGGAACTACTGCAAGGCTCTGCTGTTGCTAGAAGATGTCATGTGTGTTCCTCTCTGCCTGTCTGTAGAGAAGCAGTGCTGCAATCAAAGAGCGTGGGAACACTGTCACACAGAGGAAACATTTACCAAAATGCTTTCATCTTGTATCATTTTATCAGAATCAAACCAAACTGAAAAGTAACCCAGGATTAAAATGTCATTTGAACTTTGCTGTATGAAAAAAACCAACAACATATAAACAGAGGAAAAAATACCAGACTCTGGGTAGCCCCTTTGATAGCACGCACAGAACAGTTGGTTCTTAGCTGCTCCATTTTCCTGCTGAGTTTGACCTTGCTAATTGTAAAATAAATACCCAACTTTAAAAGAATTTCTAGCACAAGAATTGCTTTTTCTAGGAAAAACCACATGAAATTTTGAAAGAAATTTGTGAAAATATTTATCAATAATACAGACCTGGCCATAGACAATAATTTTCATGGTAGTACAGAAAGGCAAATGCCAGGCTATCATGAAGAAGCAAGAGAAAATATCTGTAATCTAGCTGACAGAAAAAGACATGTTTTAAGAAAAAGCAATACTGTACTTGTTGGTTCATCCTCTTCAATGTCTTCATCAAGTGCATAATTTCGCAGGAATTCTGCAAAGGCCTTGTTTTGTTTCAGAAGGTCTTGGTAAGATCCCATTTCAGAGATTTTGCCATCTACCAGGACAACTATATGGTCTACCTGAGGCAGGAAGCTGATGCCATGTGTCACCAGAATTCGGGTCTGGAGAGGGAAAAGGAGAAAAAGCCCACATCTCTCAGTTGTCACTGTGGGGACTAACACTACTCAGCAAGCCAAATACTACCACATTTTTGGGACAGGGAGTGAGTTATCATGTCAAGGTGAAACGCCAGAGTAAATACACTGTCTCTGTTAGCCAAATTAGCTTAGAAATAGGTGCATGAACTTACTATGCTTCCTACCACATACTGATATAACCACAGAAGGAAGTAAACCAACTGAATTATCATTCCCACTTTCCCTTGTGCTGATTTTCTTTGCAGCCCTTCTCTCTGGAGCTCTGAAATAGTCTGAGAAGATCATAACAGGAGAGAAGGGGAAGGAAAGAGATTGTAATTTGGTTGCATGCTGCCAAAGACCTCAGTAACTGTAAAATCAGTAAGCTGTTACAACTTCCTCACTACACTGTCTCCGAGTAACAACAAGCAATACTAAGCTGACAACCTTTACAAGTTTCTGCAAATGCCTTGTGTTTTGGAGATCTCCTAGCAGGGATTTTAAAAGACAGACCAGGTTTCTGCCTCTACACGTTCTGACTAGATCACATCGCTTCTGGGCATGCCTAAACAGCAGCTCACTGCAGAGTCTGTGCTGCGGGGAAAAGGCATCCACGTTGCCAACTAAACACAGAAATTGAGGAATGAATCAGCACTCAAGCCTCGGTGGTGAAATAGCTTTCCTGTTACCCATCAGTGTTTTTGAGTTTGTGTGCATTTTTGAGAGGATCTAAATGCCAGCTTACTTTTCCTTTAAGTACCCCATCTGGACCAATAACTTTGTCAAAGATGTGCTTTGCAACATGCGAGTCCACAGCAGAAAGAGGATCATCTAACAGGTAAATGTCAGAGTTGCTGTACACTGCACGAGCAAGGCTCACCCGCTGCCTCTGGCCACCTGAGAGGTTGATGCCCTGAAGGGAGAGAGGAGAGAACAAAACATATCACGCAACTCGGCTCCAACAACAGCTCTGACTTTTTATGGCTCTCACCCAGTCAAACGCATGGATGCTAAATGAAACATGAGATGCTGAAGAGAATAACTCACTCAGAGCCAGAGACAGGAACAGAACGCCTCTAAATCTGTTTGTTCACTGCCAAACTTCCACTCACCCAGCAATCTGGAGATGGAATAAGCCTTTTGCTTAATAAGCTCCTAAAGGGAGCTGTTAAAACACAAAACTATAAAAAGGAAGACCATCAACGAGGATGTAAAATGCAAACATTCAAAGCAGGGCTGCGGCACCTGGAACATCTTCCACATCTCTCATCTTACATACAAACCCACATATCCACCCCACTTCATGATACCCATCTCGAATTTAGTGGCCTATGAAAAAAAAATAATCTTTGTTGGTAATCACAGATGTAAAAGTTTCTCATTAAAATGAGGTGTTAAGGGATGATCAGATCACTTTTTCACTTGACGCACACCATATGTTCCCTCCCTTTTTATCCCTACAGGAAAAGGAAGGACTTCAAGTATTCTCAACAGGTGCACCTTTACAATTGGACAACAAATGGAGGATGCTCTGATCTTCCAGGGCTAGATGTGCAATTATGCGTCACAGTACAAACACATGCTTAAAGTTAGGAATAAGTTTAAGTCCAACTGCCTTCCACAAAACTGCCCTGCATGTTTCACTGTTGATTGTAGCAGGGATGCCATTGTAAAGATCAAACCAAATCAAGTGTGCTTTGCCATGTCAAATCTTGTTAAAACACTGTCACATTTACCATCAAACTTTGTTAAATCTCTGTTTTATATCAATAAATATATTGCTGCTTCTCTCTACGAGTGAAGTGCCCGCTCCAACCGCAACAAACGATCAAACCAAATCAAGTGTTGACTTTACAGCATTCTCTTTAGCTAGACAGAACAGGAATCACCAAGCAGGTCTGACTTCAAATAAAAATAAAATTACCTTCTCTCCTATCTCAGTCTGATCTCCTCCTGGCAGCACTTCCAGGTCAGTTTTTAAAGCACAGGCCTCCAGAACATTTTGGTACTTTTGTTCATTAGGAGCTTGGCCAAACAAAATGTTATCTTTCAGAGTGGCATTCTGGATCCAGGCTTGTTGAGGCACATAAGCAACAGAACCCTAGAAAAAGGAGGGAGAAAGGAAACCTCTGACTTGTTACAAGCAGCAATTCATGCTTACAACTCTGATTAAGATCTGCAGCATATAGATACATCTCCTGTTTGATATACGTTCCTACTATACATATAGGTGTGCTAAGTGCTGATGTATAGTTGATAGAATCAGGAAAGTCATTTTATATAAAACACAACTGAACAGGCGTGGGCAAAACCCACATAAACATGCAGACAAGCTGACACGGGAGCAAACAGAATTCCCTCTCCAGCCTGATGTACATTATAAGCAATGGCAGGCATAAGCAGCACATTTCCATACCATGGTTAAATGGCACTGTAAACAATACCAACCTTCACAGCCACTTTTCCTTCTAGCTTTTCCATTTCACCCAGGAGAGCAGACACCAGAGAAGATTTCCCACAGCCAACATGGCCAACAACAGCAACCAAAGCACCACTGGGGACCAACAGATTTATACTGTGGAGGAAACAGGCTGGAAATTAATTAAACATTAGTTTACTAAAGACATTATGGGTCTTTAAACCAGGGCTGAAATACACAGTGACAAATCAGCCTGACCGGATGTAGTAAGCATAGCTGGGTCACTGGTCTCCTCCCTTTCTTGTGTACAATCAACTGTAACCAGAACTGTAGGAGTAAATGGAAACCCAGCATTAATCTATCTTGTTGGTTGTTAAATCAGTAGGATTGGTAGCAAGCCTTCTAAGACCCTTTGCTGTGTCGTATCAGTCCATCAGCAAGTCAAACAGTGTTAATAAGCATTTTGAAAGCTGACAATCTTCCAGAAGTCTTCTGGTTTTTGATTTTAAAACCAAGAGCAATTGTACAGAAGTAGTGAGTGAAAACACCCCATCTAAAAATGTTCGAACCACTTTAGTACCATATTTCCAGTGCCAGTAAATGGGGTTCACAGTGACACAGGAAAAACAATACTTTCCCAATTAAAATTCTTTACTGTTTTTCCCCGCTATGTTCTTAAAGGTACTGCTTTCAGCCCTGGTTTTGAAAGCGCACTGATACAGAAATGACTGATGGACACAGTCTCTTTGCCATCAAAGTGTCTTTCACTAATGAAATCAAGCCAAACTTCTGTTTGCACAGATCCTGATGCAGAACTAGGGCTCCAATTCTTAATGCAGATTCTTACCAAGCAGGTAGTTGATGTTTTGAACACTGCAAGAGGGGTTCTTTTTTGTTTGTTTGTTTAAAAAACCTAAACATTCAAAGCAGGAAAACCCAAAAGCACTACAATTATTTTGTTTTCATTATTCTTTCCCTCTAGCTGAGTTTTGCCTTACTGCTACTTTAGGAAGTCACCGGGTAATTTTTAGGCCCAGGTAGCTAGCAATTTGAGCTGGAGATGCATGGTTCTTTATGAAATAAACCCCAGATCACTGAAGTCTACCTGGCTGCAGATTTGTTTGCCTGACCCAAACTGGCTCCTTTGAACTCTAAGCCTCTTGCTTGCAGGTTATCCACGTATAACCTGTTAATGTAATATGCTCAGCACAGCAGCACAAGCTCCTTGGAGTGAGAATTCTAAGAATACTTATCAGGTTTCTGTGATTTTGATCTGACAACAAAGCATAACATAAGGAAGTATATGCCTCCAGGCAAATTTTGTTTGTATTCATTCAAACAGGCAAATGAGCAAAACATGCACCCCCATTGTCTGCACCCCTATGTGCAGCCACAGGGATGAGTCTGCCACAAGACTCTTGAAAGAAAAGACCACTGTTCGCACGCCCAAGTCCAAACCCAGACATCTCAACTGTCCTCACAGTCCATCAGATCAATTAATCTAATGCTTCAGTTAAAAAAAAAAAGTCTATTTAAGAAATGTACGTAGCTTTTCTGTCCTTCATTGGCTATTTCATGCTAGTCACTGTAGAGTTAAAGCCTTAAGGCACTGTTCTGTAAAGCCTAAATACCATGAGGCATAAGGATTAGCTCCATGTGTTAAAGGCAGAAGAGATGCCCTTACGGGATGTGTGAAAGCAACCTTTTCCAGAAGTGAGCCTGCAGATATTACTAGACATCTTACAAACGGACCTCCCAGGAGCCAGAAACCAGGAAGCAGATAGATGTTGTATTGCAATTGCATAAACAAATCTTACTCTTTCAAAGATGGCTTAAGCTCCTTTCCCCAGCTGAACGTCGCATTTGTTACACTGATGGCATTGCCTGTATGACAAAAACACAACAATAGAAAAGGCAGAACAGAATAGTACGGCTGAGAGACTGGCAGACAGAGGAATCTTTATTTATGGGTGTTTCATGTACACTGCAGTTCCCTTTTCTACTGGCATGGGAAGCGCAGTCTCATGACTGTGGGTCACAAGACAGGCTTGTTCAGGGTGAAAATAACTGATTGCAGCTCAAGCTATAGACTGTGAGCTTACAGACCGATGGAGCTGAAAAGCTGTCCTGCTTACCCTGCCCTGCTGAGACTAGTCCCAACATTTGCTGCTCAGAATCCCCGTGCAACTGTCAGCACAACTTTACTTTAAGAAACCGCTTTCAAGTTGGTAGGAGACCACTGCATGCTGTTGACTTTGATGTATCAGATTAAATTTGCCTCTGTGCAGCTTTTTGCTGCCACACTAAGAAGTTACAGATCTGCAGGCTTTCTTTACCTCCCGGTGGGGCGGTGTATAACAGCGATCGCATGGCAGCCACACAGCCATCCCTCCTCCTCCTCTGTCTATGGCATCACACACAGAAGTTCCAAACCACAGTATCACCAAAGGGCATTAGATGAGAAAACACTTTTTTTTTTTTTTTAATAACTCAACCAGTCCAAAACAAATACAAGATGTTTGTTGTATTAGCATAGTTTAGAAAAATACTTATGTCTTTACCTGGTGCAATCACTTTTGTCTCCACACAATTTGGATCAAGTTCATCATGACTCAGGAACTGCTGAATTCTCTTTAGGGAAACACTTGTCTAAGAAAAGAGCGCGGCATTATTTTATCATTCTTTTAATGGGGACTTAATGCTCTTGCTATGGAAAAAAAAAAGCATGCAGAATGGCTTAAGCTTTCACCCCATGGGCTTCCTGAACAGTGACTCATTCTCTTCTTGCAATCAGTCTCATGCTGCAATTCAGGCTTTTAACTGTGAAATTTCTCAGACCAAGCTGAGTCCATCTGAGTGAAGCAAAATTCACACAGACAAGCTTACTCAGAAGATGTCAGGCTTTCCAATACCGGGCAGCAGTAGAGAAAGGGTATTAGAAAGAAAACCAGCTAACAGGCAGATGCAAGGGATCTCTGCACTCCCAAAATTAGGAACATCTGGGGTTCTTTTTTTCATGTTGTTCAAAACAACTTACGCACCAGACCCACCTTACCTGCGCAATGTTGCTAATGACTTGTGGAAGCATATTGAGGGGAAACTTTAAGATATTAAACAAGGAGAGGGAGACAAAAGCCTTTTCTGCATCCAGGATATTCTTCTCATCCACCGAGACATATACAGCAAATGTCGTCAACGCTACCTGAAAGCCAGCAAGTGAGTTTACTGTGAGATGTATGTAATATTTTGACATTTTAAAAAGCAGTCAAGCCTGATAGGCATCTTTGAAATAAAAGTATCGACAACAAAATTGGTCAAATTCTCTCTTTCTGACCTTTTCAACATGCTTTAAGAATGACAAGTCATATGAACAAGTTGATCTATAAAAAAGGGCACGTGGAATAAAATAACTTTCAGATTACTAATGGCTACATTTAGTTGATCTAGGAGATTCAAGAGGTGAACTACAGAACTCAGGTAAATAAAAATGAGAAGCGGTTATCTGGCTGTGGTTTGGCTGCATTTCCAACTCCACCCAACCAAATTTTCCCAGTGTAAACTGCAGGCTAAGCAAACAAGACGTACTGAACAATAGGAAAGGGAGTAAAATCCAAGTTACTTGGTGGTTCACTGCATGACAGGGACCATCCGCTGTGGCGGGACCATCCTATGCAAGTAAACTAACAGTGTGCAGGAACAGGAATGTGTATTTAAGGAAGTGCGTTAACTTTAATGAAACACGAGAGAGGCAGGATCTTGAGGCTGTTAAGAATATTTCTGCAGGGCTGGGCTTTTGATGTCGAGAACAGTTGGCTAGGAATATTTTTGACAAAGCAGTTATCTGAATGTTTTTATTCACCAAAACCCTTTCTGCAACAGGGATCACAGTGCAATGAAGTGGAAAATAGAGGGAACGAGAAAATTGAGGAAAAAGCATTTCAGAATTGGCAGTGTATCATTTTGGCTTTATTTTTTATATTAAATCAATCTTTTTTAGGTTATAAAATAATTTACAACTTCCTCCCTCACTAAAACAAGCAGAGCCCTGTAACATGAAAGGTAGAAATGAGAGCTTAAGACAAACGTTGTCCTGACTGAGTCAATTTAATTTTTTTTTTTCTTGCTATTTTTGCTATTCACAAATATCTCTGAGGTTTCAAATTCTAGTTTCAATTTGTTACGGGAAGTACTTTGAAGTGGTTGGAAATTCTCCTGAGACAGCTATTCCCAGCTTCCACTGGCAGCCTTTATCAAGAAATACTTTAATACAGATTAATAAAAAGGCTCTAGAGAACAGGGAACTTTCCTTCAAAGCATGTGAATAATTTTTTTAAAAAGTATTTACATTTTATTCCTATGTAGATTTAGCAAGCACAAAGCCTCACACTTATCCTTCAAGGATGTACTTGCACAGCTCAGAAAGTCATGCAAATTCAATTTACCAGAAACGGTGCGCTGATCCATGCAAAGGTGGACAAAGAATTGAGATAGGCAGATTTTTTCAAAACTCGGAGCTCATTCTTCCGTATCTCCAACACTTTTTGTGAAAACGATGGTTCCCAAGCATACAGCTTCAGCACCTTTATGCCACCCAGAATCTCATTCATTAACTTAATGCGGGAGTCTTTATATCGCATTTGTTCTACCTAGGTTATTAGTAAACACAGGAGACAAGAGTGTCACAGGAATGACTAGGAGAGAGCTTTCAACATGTTATCTCACAGCTATGATGGTCCTTGGGCTATTTCTAAAGAGGAAGCAAAAGGTAATTAAAGCAAGCCAGACTGTTATCAGTAAGCTTACTGTGCAAGTCTATACCTCCAAAGAAACCAGAAGTCAAACAAAATGGCTGAAAAGCAGAGTATAAAATCTTTCCATTCATCTTCACTGTTAGGGATTACATTTTCAAAAGCACCTTAAAGAAAGATTCAGGCACTTCACAAAAATACTGCCCTACTTTAATTTCTTCAGATTTTTTTCCTGATATGCATAGTTGTATTACTTAGGGGGTCCCTTGAAAATTGTGGTTACTCCTAGTTTGTTTTTTTCCTATACTTTAGAATACACTGCTTCATTCAGTTACTTAAAAAAAAAAATCCTTGCTCAACTGTATAGACAAAATGAAAAACTGCATTCACACACACGCACACCAAGTTATGCAGTTCTGAGCATCTTATAATGGGCAAGGGAGAAAAGGAATGTTAGTACTAACATGTCAGCATCCAAGGGATTTAATGGGAAGTCTGGATGTCTCTTTAAGGCACATAATAATACCACTCTGTTACTAAGGCTGTGCTTAAATGTCTTAATTTATATTCATTTTCCAACTTTTACCTTTTTTACATCAACAGCTTAATTTTTTTTTTTTTAAATCTTACAAACAGTCACTGATAGGTTGCACAGCACAAGCCACTTACTAGATTTTTCTAGCACAAAGCCAGAGGGCACTATTATATTGTTTTTTTCAGCCTTCCTCGACTAGAGGCAACTAAGACTACAAAGAAAGGAATAAAGGATCCTTTTACCTTACGATAATAACTAAAATTTAGCCCAGCTCAGTAGCTGTGAAAGTCAACACTGACTATTAGCATAAGAAACCAAGCTGCCAGGTTTCAGTTACCATCTCTGGAAACAGTCATTCACAGCTTAAAAAACAGCATTTGTTTGCCCTTTCTCAAGACACTCCTAGAAGAAGCTACCCGGTGAAGGGATATGGAGACAAAGAAATTTCTTGCTAATCTCCAAAGCTGCTCCAGCAGTACGAAGAGCCACTGACTCAATGCCACACCTTTCCCTTAAATAGCATTCAATTCACTATGGAAAAAAATATCTGAGAGGATACAGTTATTAAATATATCTGTACAATCTCACTCATAAGTGATTTGGGGCAAATGGCAGCTCATCAATGGCCAAGACAACCACTGATGCCTTCATTTCTCATAACACAGCTGCCAATTCAAGTAATGTCACCTTCTCTGCTGGTACCTTACCTGGAATGCTCTGGTTTTCATTGCTATTGCAGAGTTAAATGGGATAAGTAAAACCATCACGGCAACTCCTGCCAGCACAGAAGGCCCTAAAGTCTTGATTGAAAGAAAAAAGATAAGTTGTTGTTGTACCCAAGCACTGCTGTTCCCTATGGTAACCATTAAGACAACAGTAGGTTATAGAAACAGGAATGTATGTTTTACATAGACAAGTTGAACTCCTCCCAGTGAAGCGTTCTGATTCCACAGAACAACTATGAGAAGGAGACAGAAAAATATGACAGCATCCACCTTGAATTATTATCATGCTAGTACTGGCAACAGCAGAGTGCTCTGTCATTTACCTGTTAAGTGGTTTCCAGTGGGAGGGGAAAGTAAGTTTGCACTAATGCAAATACAAAGCTATCGAGCAAATGTAGAAAGGGAACAAATAAGCCACACAGAAGGAATTTTTCCATTGACTTCTCTCTGACCTCGGGAACTGTAATTACTGAATTAACCTGGTACCCTCAATGAGAGTAAAAGCACACAAACTGCTAGCTACCAGAGTTCAGCTTACCAGTGGAGCAGTAACTCATAAAGCTGCTGCAACTTAACTGCTTTCAAGTCTAAATCAATACGGTTATGCTGGTACTACTGTTTTATGCAGTAAAAAGATTAATTGCATAGAAACATTTTAAGGATGAAAGCCAGTGCTCAAACTGAATCTGGAATAAACCAGAAACAACTTCACTGTAGCAAAGGAAAAATTATGGTTATTCCAGGTGAGATTTGTTTCATGTTGACTTGCACAAAACTTCTTTATATGGCATGATATAATCTTTACACATGGCTTACATTTCCTATGTCCAGGGATTTTTTTGTTTGGTTTGGTTTTTAAACCATTTCCCTCAAGCTCTCATTTGTATCAACTACTGGGAACACCGTGATGAGTCCAAGACTGATCCTATCAAAGCATGGTGGGGACAGAGGAGACATAAAGGCTATATTTTGCATCAAATGCCTTGTCTTGCATACCAGCTGAACACCAGTACAAGCTATTTTACTACAAGGCAGAACAATAACTTTCTAAAAAAGCAGTGGTGGGTCAAATTAACAAAAAAATAATAAGCTTGCACATCATTTAGACAAATTCTGAAAAAACGTGACAATGTCTGTACCTGCCAGAGGAAATACAAAGCTAGAAATATCTGGAGTGGTGCAGACCACAACATGTTCAGGAAAGTCATCAGGTCCATGAAACGCTGGGCATCCACTGACATCAAGTTGACAATTTCTCCAACAGTAGACGAGCGCTTCGCTGAGTTTGTGATGACTAAGGACTGAGAAATAAGAGAGATTCAGTGGATTCACAAACTTGATAAGTATGGAGAAACACAGAGAAGAAATCCTCAATTATTAGCAAAACAAGACAGTCCCCGAGAATGTGCTTCTCCAACAAGAATAAAATAATTCACACCTACATCAATTCCTAATCGCCAAAGAACAAGACTTCATGAAGCGGTTTGCTTGTGAGCACCTCTATCTCAAGCAGTATGCAGCATTCTGAAGAAAACCTAGTTGCAGCTAATCAACTCATAGCACAAACATGCTATTCTCCTGGATCCCTTTTCCGAATATTTAAAGTGAATCAATATTTGCCTGTGATATGTCTGGTGACCTACCAGTACAGCCCCATTAAGTTGCTGATTGCTAGAAAATTCTGTAGGGTATGATAGAGGTACTCCTAAAAACTCACCCAAAACTCCAATCTTTTCTATTCCAGGAGGCTATTCTTTTCCAATATACCTGCTCTTCTCCAAGTATTTGAGAACTGAGGCTGCTTGCTTGCCTACCCACTGGTGTTCCAGCCCATGAAATGCATCCAGTCTTACCTTTCGGTATATCACTCCTGTGATTCCAGTTCTCAGCCTCATCCCAGTAACAAAGCAGTATTGGAAATGCTGGTGAAGTATGAGTGTCTGCAGCACAGCACAGATAAACATCAAAGCCGCAATCAAAAATCCCCACCAGGTTGGGGCATCTTTGTTCTTAATGAAGCCGATTAATACACTGTTTTTCAGAAGATTAGGGAAGGAAAAGGAAAAATAAAAAACATGCAGCAAGTTTAATGCGACATAACACAGCTTCTCTCAACGATGGCATCCTGCCACATCCTCTCTCTAACCACAAAAAGTAAACAGCTCTCCAGGATGGAAGCTGAGTTACGATTTCAGTCAAACAACATTGCAAAGATACAACAGCAAAACCTCAGGCTTTGCCAGTGAGAAAGTCCATTTGCAAATGAGCCTGTAGAAAATGAAATATGACGAGAAACTCTAGGTTTCCCCTGAGATCCAGCATTTAAACACATGGCTCGCTGTCTGAGCTCTGTAAGGCGGCCCCCCAGGGCAAGAGGTGAATGATAGGACACAGTAGGACAGTGTAGTAAAGCAGGCGAAACCAGCTTCCTGCCCAAATCCTTTTCAGGCAGCCTGAGTGCTTCTGCCTGGGGTGTTTTCCCACAAAAAAACTAGATTAAAAGACATCCTCCTGGATGGATGCATAAAGAGTTCTTCACTCCTACTTTTTTGGCAAAATGGTAGTACCATTCAGCGGCTATACCATCTTTTATTAATAAGCCATTTCATACTACACATAGCTGCTCTCCCTGCGAGACCTGCACACTGTCGTGTAGCAAACAAGCAGAACAACATATGGCAATGTCCAGTGTTCTCAAAAATCACATTTGTGATTTCAAACTACTGACCAGAATATTGAATTATCAAAATATGGGAGGAACAGAGACTTGACTCCATGGTTCAAATAACCATCAGGGGGAAAATACACCTGGAAACTACAAATCAGGCCCCAAAGCCTTGCGTTAGAAGCATGAGGTTGCTACATTTTTCTTCTTCCAGTCCAGAGACATCTTCCTTCTGCACTGCACCAGTCAGTCACACTGTAAGTGGACAGCTTCAGGAAAAAACTCTTCCTCGTAGTCCCAGCATGGGATTCAGCAATTTTTTTAGAAACATAAAACTATCTTATGTGCAACTTGCCAGACAGCCATGTCTTTTTCATTTTCTCTTACCACTAGCTGTGCATTTTCCAAGACTGCAGGAATTTAGACTTGAGAAGAAATTCCCCATCATATGCCTTGAGATATCACTGACAACATATCCAAGAATTTATGCAAATCTGAGAAATTCCCAGAATAGATTATACTTAATGTGTTCTCAGAAGGAAGCCAGCTGCCTCCTCTTCACTAGGAACTCTGGAAGAAGACAGACTGTAAGCTATTAAATGTCACCATACTGGGTCGGACCCTCTTTTTAGCAAATTTCTGGGTATGTCACAAACCACCCACAGAACAACATGATCTCAGAACACAGCTCCACATTGGCGTTATTTTAAGAGACGCTCATACAGGAGCAGAGACCTGTCTTCTCCCTTTCCCCACATCCACCTGTGGCCTCTATCCAAACTCCATTCCTCTCTCATGCATTAATAGGACTACGTGCTTTTCCATTGATTTGGTAATAAAAAATAGTTTGATAGAAATGCTGGTATTTCCACAGTTACTTTCTTCTTAGTTAATGACTATCTGGTGAAATTCTCACTTTAAGAATAATACTAACAGATAAAAAAATGTGGGGATCATGCAAATTCCTTTATGGACTGGGCTGAGCAACTGGTTCCCCTGGAGATGGGAGGTACAGGTGTTCCTCATCCAAGGAGAGTTTCAGGACATACCACTTTTGTCAAGATCTCACTTTTCTTTTCTTTCCTTTTTTTTATTAATAGAACCGTGATTTTATTTCACGTGGAAATTTACTGCAACTGTGCTTCACACATAGTCATTGCTGTGCACAACTAAGAATACATGAACTCATCTAAATGGTCCAAAAGCTTTCCCAGATGATAGCAGCATGGCTAAAGCACCACATACTTGAGCATCATGCTTCATTTATATATCAAGTCACACTACAGCTGTGGCCACCACCAACACATGTGGGTATCAGATGTACAGAGACTACTGGATCCAGCAAGCAGTACTTTTCACAAATAATCCTTTAGAAGTGGGGAGACATTGCTTTGGATTGCTGCACGGAGCAACAGGTAATTTGTAATTCGAAGCTGTCTATTGATGATGGGTGATTTATGAATCTTTCATTTCAGTGATGCTTGCCCAGTTTATAGCTTAGTCCACAATAAAGAACTCCTGTCTTATGGCATTTCAGTGGGAAGGTGGGGGAGCATACACACACAGCACTGTGAGGGAAACTAGTTATGCATTTCAAAAATAAATACTCCATGCCAAAGCCAAGCCTCCATTGGGACTGCACAGAGAAACTACTTGCACAGTAAACCAACCTTAACAGCTGAGGGTTGACGAAAGAAAGTAGGTCTTGTATCAGCTTGAAGAAGGAGCCAATTAAGAAGTATGGCCCAAAAGTCCTCAACAAAGCTTTGAGAAAGGAAGGCTTTCTATTGTGCTTTTTGTCTCTGATCAGAACTTCCGCTTCCTCTGGACCATCACCAACATGATTCAGCACATGGTTAGATTTCTTCATATATGTCACATCTTCTTTCCTAGGGGAAAGAAACAAGTAATTAGAGACAACTGACAACGAGAATGTCATTGCCCTATGTGTATAGCACTGCACTAACATCAAAAAGTCTGCTCCTTTCTTTGATACTGATTAACAGTAAAACTTTCAACAAGATCTAGATGTGCTTAAGGATAGGCCACTCTTGTGTATAGAGTCTTGTTTTCTTTTCTTTTTTTCTGCAGTACTTATGAGGTGTACACCATAGGCCAGAAAATCAATCACCATGGGATGAGAACGTAGCCCGGAGAAGTAGGAGATGAAGGCTTAACTTCCTTTGGCAGAAGACAGAGTTGACCTTGAATCTCCAATTTCTTGTAAAGGAATTCTTTAACAGTTGCTATTTACATACCACAAAAGGCACCCTCACCTAGTCCTTCCTAGACTGTATTGGTTAATCAGTTAGTAGCTGTACTAAATCTTTGGCCTTATCTGATCACACACCTGCTTTCAGAGAAGCAGTCTGAATCCCTCCAGGGAGATAAGCATTGAATCACATGCCAAGCTAAGAGAGAAAGCAGGCACAGCCCTCTCAAAATACAGTTTTGCATTCGTGGAAACTTGAAAGAGTACAAACCATAGCACCTCCAAAGCTGAACCACCTCCGAGATCTCAGCCGCAGCTGTCTGAGGTTCCTCCAGGACAGAAACTTTGGGTTCACATGCCTAAATTTTACTCAGATGACAATTTAAGCATTTAAACCTTGTTTGGCTGTATCCCTTTCTTACTTTGTGCCTCTCTTTCTCCATCTGCAAAATAAGCCAACGAAAGTGACCTGTTCTGCAAAGCTCTTTGAGACTGACTGATGAAAAATGGACCCAACAGGTCCGTGCTGCTCTCCAGGGCTCTAGGTGGGTTTTCTAGAAGCACCTCTGGGTGCCTGACTTCTGTTGCCTATCAGTAAAGAGGGGGTGCTCTGGGAAATTATTTCTTCTGTGAATTTCTCTCAAAGAGCAGCCTGACAGCTTTTCTACCATCAAATACCAAATTGCTGTTGTTTCTTGGGGGCTACAGGACCTAAAGAACAATTTCCTGAATGTCAGCCAGGAAGGTTAAGTCCAGGTGGAGCAGGGAGAAGGAAATTAGAGTCTGGGGCACATAAGCCTTATAAGAAGGGAGAGATGGAAAAGAGACCCTAGGAACAGTGAAGACTTATAAGAAGGCATTTGAAAAATAGCTTGTAAGTAAGTGAGGTTGGATTTATGATTCTTCATAAAGACTGTGCAGATTTTTTGGAGCTGGCTGGCTGCAGAGTCAAATAATTCCAACAGCCCGTGAGCATTCAAAATGATCACTGTGGCTAACAGTCCACAGGTAGAAACTTGTTCACATCCTTTCAAACAAAGGCATGTGCAAATCCCAGTTTCTTTGCAATAAAGTTTGAGAGCAAGGGGGAGAACCTAAACCAGACAATTTTGGGGTTTTTTTTCCCCAGACAAGAACAAACAGTGTTGCCTTTGTCCTTCCAGATCAAACCTGGAGAGTTTATGAGCAAAGCTTTATTTTTCTGGCAACCAGGCTGTTAAACTCATTGAAGGATTTGAAGAAACAAGACTACTTGCCCCTGGCTTTGTGCTATTAAGAATGTTCATTACAGTGACCTAACAGCAACGCAATAGTTCTCTCACAGCAGAAAATCCCAAAGGGAGAAAATGCACGTCTAGTGTTTACTACGGGTAGCTAGGTGAGGTCAGGTTTTCAGCAGCACGAGGGACTGCTCACACCCAGTTTTTTATCAAAGCAAAAAGCATGTGCTCAGTTTCCATTATTTATATCAGGGCACATAACAGATGCTTATTATCTCATGGGAAAGCACATAGCTTTCTCAATAGCAATGACATAGCCCTGCATCTTCAGTGTGTCTTCATAAGCATCGTCTGAGAAGCTAACTAAAAGTGAGGCAAAATAGATTCCAGCTCTCTCTTCTCCATCAAGTACAGCTCTGAATTTCTCAGAAGCGACTGCACTCATCAGTAAAGTGATCGAGTAGAGACTTCAGCCACACATGCAAAGAGAGCAAAAGCAAAGGAAAAATACTCTTTGCATGCTTTGTTTTCTATAATAACAACTTAAATCCAAACTGATCTCTCCTGTAACTCATTAGCAGCAAATGAATTATTAGCAATTATTTAACAGTAATTCATAAGACAGCTGTGAAGCAAAATGTAAAAAAGGCTTTGTATGTTTAGGAACAATAGAAATGCGATAACCATTACAATAAAATAAGTTTAAAGCTTTAGCTATGCCAGAGTTGCAACTGATTAAGTTTTTAAAAATAAATTACTACTATGTACACTGCAAATATTTTCCATGGAACTTTCAATACATGTACAACTTGACACAGCATTTTTAATGTCATAAAAGCTTGCTCAGAGCAGATTTAATGAGTTAAAAAAAGAAGTATTTACAACAGCTCTCAAGCAACTATCACTAATGTTATTTGACATGAAGTAACTAAGAATATGTACTTGTAATTGAAGAATAAGTAGAGCCATGAAGCTTTTAGAGTTACGTGAAACCTAGCAATCTGGAGTACAGTGATTTGCTTTGATTTTTCTCTTTTCCCCACCTTAGAATCATTAATATAGTTGCCACAAAATTTTACCTGAGGTAAATACAAACCAGAATTTATGGTTAAATTCATTGCCAACTGGCCCCAGTTTGTATGAATAATTTCCAAAATGCAATGAATCCCATGACAAAACTCCAGGCACAGTTTCTGGTTTCCTAGCAAAAGTTTTCCTGGACTCTAGACACCTCTGCACAATGGCTGTGCTCCTACTATACAAAAGCCCGAGGGAGTAAGATTTACGTCTGTATAGCAAAAGACCAGAAACCAGACAATGTACATTATTCTACACCATAAAAATAGAGACATTAAGAAAACAAAAAAAAACCCCCAAAGTAAAACCACAGCACACACAGAGCACTAGTGGACGAGCTGCTAGTGTTAGTGCTGGAAACCTTTCAAATTTTAGCTGCGAAGTGGAACTCTCCACATCATAATTAGCCTTGCCAAGGACCTTACAACTCTCTCCTAATATTACCACGTAATAGGGTCTTTCCAATTTGGCAAGGATATGCACGGAAGAGAACAGAGGAAAGCCTCCACATGGAGAAGAAATCTCCACAATGAAAGGAAATGGAAGTGCAGGCCTCCTCCTTATTGACATTTTTCATTTGAAACACACTATTATCACATCTATTTCTTTGGAAACGTTTTGGACATTAAGCAGTGGGAGAAGGAAACACAGTAGCACAATAGATAATTTCTTAAGATTAAATTAGGACAGAACATGCAATAAAAAGGATATCCTCTCCAGCATGGATGTAACTATATGCAAATTCTGACCCTCATCTCATTTCCATCAGAGACTAGGGCAATTTTGCTGCTAACTTTCTAGGCAACAGGAATAGGGTCTGAGCTCTTAAAGTGGGATATCTCTTCCCCTCATGCCTTTCATGTGTTTTAAGTTCCATATCTTTACTGCTAGGAAGTGAAAAGTTGCTCACTGCTAAGAGCCTTAAGGCTAAAAATAGCGTCAGGCCAAAAAACTCACAATGGGGATGATGAGGAATTCCTTTTGGTTTGTGGTGCCTAGAAGTTGTGCTCTAACATGCCTAGGAGGGTGGGAATTATGGGGTTAGACATCTACCAGCTCAGTGATGAAAGTTATTAATTTTCTACAATCCAATCAACTCAATCCCTTCTGCTTATGCGTCTTCAGCCCTTCTCCACTTGGTAAATGGCACTGCCTGCCCATGTAGATTTTAAGCACCTGGTTAAAAAGTGTGTAGGTGGTACACAAGCCCCAGAGGGCTCCTGCTTGCCTCTGCTTAGACATATTAAAATAAGCAAATTTGACCGTTAATATTAATGAAGAACAGATAGGTTGAAGAGGTAAGTGCCATTTTTAGTTGGCTCATTTTCAGGGATGAGTAGCTTATTAATGCTGAAATTACTCAGGTCAATCTCCGTTTGCAGACTTGTTCGTATACTTACTGTTTGCACTCTGCTTTTTCTTTGTCCCACTCTTTACTTAGTTGTTGCACAATAATTTTTGAAGTATCATCTTCATTCAACGACCACAAGTCTTTATCTTCGAGGGGCCTTTTGTAACCAAGAATTGCCATGCTGCACATACGGAGAAAAACAGTCCAATTCAGTTTGACTAATAGTACTTAAAGCATTGCTAGTAACTCTGGGACTATTAAGCTAACACACGCAAGAAGATACATCTCCACAGAAAGGGTGATAATTATATCTCCATCTCCCTTTGTTCCTTATATTGATGTTTGCAATTAAGGAAAGGACATTGCGTGGTTTTGATTACATGTATTTTATTGAAAACATCACTTCAGAAAAAAAAAAGACAATAAAAACCAACTACCAGAAGCATCTGAATGAAACTGTGGTGTTAAATGAAAACAGTGAAGCTTTAGAAGTGAAAATAACTAAGTCTATCTGGAATAACTGCCAGAGGTGAACAAAATGCAAAAGTGAAGCTCACCTAAGTTAAAGGAAAAATCAGATTTCTCTGAAAACTACAGTTCCTCAACGGTAAGAGGAATTTTGTCAAGGGATACAAACATCTAGCTGCCAAGAACCTCAATGGGGAAGCTGAACGTTCAAAACTCTGGAAGTTTAGAAAGATCTCACTCTCTCACTAAGAAGAACTTAACAGGGCTGCGGCCAGGACAATGGAGTTACATGGATGGAAGAATGAAGATCTCAACACCCTCAACCACTATGGAAAAAATGTGTCTTAATATGACCTTTGACAGCTGCTCCACTTCTTTATCATGAAGTAGTAGCAAACCCAATCTCAAATTTGCATCTTTAATACACATGCCTTTTGACAGCAGTATCAGTTGGTGGTAATCATTTGTATATATAACCCAGTTTACTTTCCCTCTTGCACAGAAAATTTCCTTATAAAAAAGCATTCACCTATGAACATCAACAGGAAACAAAACGCATTCTCAGGTGGGTGAAAGGTTGCCACAATTAATCTTGTGGAACACAGTCTTACATCTTGGTTTAAGTTATACTCCAGCATGTGGTAAGCACAACCAGACCGTATACCCTATTATTCGTGCCACAATTGTTACCACTACTCTTCAGAGAAGTTTGAGCAGTATGAGCACTCTGAAAGCTGTTTCGAAAAAGGCAAATGCTAGAAGTGCTGACACCACTGTGGATGAAAGACCATCCAACATCAACTACTTACAGAGGAAAAATGTCTGTGTTGCTAACTCTGTACAACACATATCGCAGGTAGAGTTTGGGGCTGTCAGCTGTCCAACAGCTTGAAAAGAGAAGCTCACCTTGTAAACCACCAAAATGTCAATCTTGACAGGAAGCCTGAAGTTAACTCTGGACATGGATTCTATAGTAAAGTTACGGGGGGAAAAAAACTAAATAAATAAAGCAAGACATTTACCATTACTTTAATAAGAAGACAGTCTATTTTGATCAGCGTTGGTATATCATATGGTATATTACACATACGTACCTATGTCCTAAGTAGACATAAAATTGATTTCTTTCACTTCCCATGTCATGCAGAACTCTGTCTTTAAAAAGTGCTTCATATACTGCCTTTAAATCACACTTACATAAAGTGAAATGTCATTTTACAGTTTCTGTAATGTTCATTTTAAGAAATGAACTCAACTTCTCTCTCAGCTTCGTTCAAACATAAATCCAATTAGAGAGACCATTTTATGAATTGGAGAAGAAATTTAACCTGTGACACCACTAATATCTTCTGTTATTAATGTTTTTCCATATCTAGTCTCAACACATATAGAAGTCATTTATTAAGAAAACCCTTATAGATTTTAGCTAACTCTCAATGAATGTTAAGCAAGTAGACCACCATCTCCACAAAAAATCACTCCTGAAATATTACACTTCAGCATTCATAAATGTAACTTAAACTGCTGTGAAGCAGCAAGTAGGAGAGCTGCTTTCACTACATAGCTTCCAGTCATTACTGATGGCACATAAAATGGAAAAAGGCTTTAAACCCCAATATCACTCTCCATATCCAGTGTTTCGTAAGGGGGTCACTAACTACTGCAATCTCAATGACAATCCAAAGCTGTTTTCAATATCAACTATTCTCAGCAGAACGCTCAAAACATGATATAGTCTCAAAACATGATACAGTAAAATGCAAACAAAGCAATGTAAAAATACTACTTACAGGATCTGTATTAACAGGGGAAAAAAATGGAGGCTTTTCTTTAAAACATGAAAGGATCAACTCAATGATTATCAAAGCAAAGTAAATGTAAAACGTGGTAAACCTGAACCTTTCATTAACATGGCCCTAGAGGGAAAAAGAAACACAGAAAATGATTGTTTTTATTGTACTTCCCAGCTCCCCCAACACACACACACACACTGACTTTTTCACAGCTTCTTTTGGCAATTCCTTTCTTCCTCTACAGCTGAACACTGCAAAGTAGTTGCTAGCAGGAATTATCTTACAAAAGTATGCACGTACACTGTAAAGTGCCTAAGAACATGCTTATCTCCAAGCTTTTCATTAAATTATGTCAAGTTCAAAGTGCTTCGACATCTTCACTGCATGCAGACACCCTCCAGATTCAGGGCTACATGACATCCTTTTAAATTACCTCCAGGGGTTCTTGCAAGATCATGTATTAAGCATAGGAATTGTCAACCCAGATCAGAGAACATCCATTTACTTTAGTATCTTGTCACTGACAAGCAGTCAGTGTTAAATACTTTCAGAAGAAGCTGCAAAAAAGCACTGTATTGCATAATAACAATTCCATCTGCTCTAGAGATATTTCCTTTCCTACTCATATGAGCCTGTAGTTGACTTAAAACTTCTTGCTGTGAGGGTTATGTCCCTTATACAGCTCTTTCATACCCTAATGTAGTTGTGAATTCTCTCATTGTTCACTGAAAATGTTTAAACCTTCAGTGCAAGAGAAAGAATATTTGGTCCTCAGCAGCTGCAAGAACAGGAGAAACATTACGCATACCTGTTCTAAGGCTCTGCACAAATAATTTTAAGTTGATTAAGGATTCAAACATTGATAGTCCAATATTTGTACTTATTCACCGCTACTACAGTTTTGAAATTGACTAAGTGGTGCTTGAAATGGTCTCACCAGGATTGCAGCTATTTTGTGAAGAAGTTCTGCATAGACTGGCATTTAAGGTTTAAATCAATCTCCCTAGTATATTTACAACAGCCTGGTATAACAAAATCCTTGTTAAAAGGATAATGCTGCTAATAGTGACAAAAAAGTAAATATAAAAAAAAAAAAAGAAATCATCAAACAGAATCAACACTGATTTCACTGAGGAGAAGAGCAATCACCTTAATGTTTTTCAAACACTCCATCTCATTCCTAGCCTTTGATGATCTAATCACTGAAAATCTGCTTTGCCCTACTTAGTGAAATTTGTTTCTGTGAGAAACTTAACAACTTTCTTACTGTGGGAGAACCTGCTGTGTTTTCAAACAGGGATCATAACAGCCCAGGTTTCTTTCCTCTCCCTCCAACTTTCTGTTCTCTATTTACAGCCACAGTTGAGGTCAAAATGCTGTCTTCAGCACATCAGGCACTGACAAAAGAAAGCCTATGGAGCTGTATGATGTGGCCAAGCTGCCTAAGCAAAAAAGGAACTTTACATATTAAAATGCATCATCTCCAATTACTACCCGCCCCTATTTAAGCATGGCAGGGGAAGGGGGCTGCAAAAGGGTAAAGGGAAGGGGGGAAGAAAAAAAAAAGAAAGAAAAAAGGAGTCTGTTCTAATATATATACAGTGTTGGTACAGCCCTCACATCTATCAGGTTTCCAGTATCGCCTTGGGCTAAGCAAAATCTGCTTTTTGACATTGCATGAGAAATCCCAGTTCCCTTGAAGTTACACAAGCCTGAGTCAAGGCAACGGAACCAAACTTTTCTTTCTCTTTGGCAAAAGCTGGGCTCAGATCTGACTCCAAACTCGGTGATTCATTCCCTTCACAGAGATGTTAATGCTACAATTCCTGTTCTCCAAGTGCTAACAAGGATGGCATGTTACCTGTGCTGTTGTAGTCATGATCTTAGACCGGAAAGGCCCCACGGCACAGAGCACAGACAAAAACCAGAAGATAATGAGCACTCCAGAGGACTGAACTCCTCTCAGCCTTTCATACTGAATAAGCAATGTAGCTAACAGCTGTAAAAGTAAATACAGGAACACGTGAACACAATCCCATCCCACTGCTCCCCCTATTCACACTCTCAGTTGGCAGCTATTACAGTCATCATCGACAACAGGACCTCTTTGAAATAAGGCCCCATCAACTTCATGGAAGTCAATGGCAAGACCTCCTCTATCTAAGGAAAGCAGCAAATAACTTTATGAATTTTTTTTTACTGTTTTCAGAGTCCCATCTCCAGAATTCAATTTTTAAAACGGACTTTGTGCCTAGGGCTAGGAACAATTAAATATTAGCTATGAACATTTTAAACAAATGTAAGAGCTGTCATTTCTCCAGTCCAGACGGACAATCATGACTTGTCTAGAAAACAAGACTTGAAAAGAATCTAACCAAGGGAATTAAAAACTTAACGGGCAAATTTTACTGCTTCATTTTTCATACAACAGCCACAAGCCTGTTTGTCATCCCAGCCACCGCAAATTTGGTTTCTGTTTAATGAAGGAACAACCACCAGGTAAGAGACACAGTTTTACAAAGTCCAATACAATACTGAACAATGCACAAGCCATGCTCTATCATATCTCCCTGTTTAGGCAAAGTCATATGCCAGTTCTCTTCGCACCTGCATCACAAGCCTGGAGAAACAGATGACAGCAAGGTGGGAGGCAGAAAAATCTCTCCATTATAAAGATTTTAATTTACATAGCTGAATCTACATGAGAGAAATATCTGTAACTGTAGCCTTTTCAGTAAACAAAATTTGCTTCAGTAATACAAGTACTAATAATAAATAAATAAAAGAGTACAAGATAAGGCAACTAATGCAAAAGAACCCTTTTCCTCCTTCGTCTGTCTAAGAAAGAATTATTCTTATTGGTCATAATAAATAGGAACAGCTACGAACCACAGTGATGCCAACGATCAATGGAGTTACAAAATAGACTGGTGGAGGCGTTCTGTTTTGCAGGAGCTCGTGGAAAGAGTAGAAGAGATCTGCCCAGCTCACACACCACAGCAGGACACCGAACAGCTGAAAGTAGTCAAAGAGAAAGAGCATTTGGCAAACTCATCTCCAGGGGCAGTCAGAGGGCTAGCAAAACCGTTACCATTCACAGATTCCCAGCAAGACAGAAGTGTAAACAGAACAACACTGCTGTGTTGATCAGCTGCAGTCAGGCTAATGGAACGGTCCCACTGCACTCAAACCAAGGATCCTGTCTCAACTGCTTTCCAAGGGATTTGCAAAGAAAACCAGTAGAAAGACTAACATATTTACCTGTTTTTTTTTCCTCATACTGTTCAGTTTTGATTGGAAACACAGGCAGACAGATTAAAGGTAGACATGCCCTGAAGCAGAAGCCTGGAATTTTTCTCCAGGAATAACCCCAGTTCTTACTCGTGGCCTATGGAAAGTGACTTGCTTGCTTTCCTTAGACATAGCCATTTATAAAGCAGAGGTGCTGTTGACACCAGCCATCTCTTCAGCACAAGATGTAGATGAAATCACATAGCTATTGGGTAGGTAGAGTGGCTTGAAAAAAAATACCTTCCTGGGCTTACTTTCACAATGAGACGAAATTCTCACTAGAAATACCTTAAGTTCTCTGTTTTGCAGCTTTCAGTGGTTTACAGATTAAGTAAGGGTAAAGCAGCATAGTTTTGGTTCAACAAAGGGGTGAAGTCTCTTCTGCAGAGCAGTCAACTCCTCTCTCTACCCAGAAAGTTGGGCTCACAGGATGATTTCCTTACGGATGAGCTATCCTTTGGCATCCTTCCTCTGAAATCTGTACGTACACTGTTGTTTCCTATAAGCAAGTTCTTCAGTTCCCCCATAAATTAGACGGAATTCTGTTTAAACCCTACTGCAGTACTTGCTTGGATGGTGAACCAATGCTCACAAACTCAAAACTGCAAAGAGATCTTACCGTCTTGAACCTGCTCAACATGGAAAGCACGATGTACCCTCTTTTGTTGTGCTTTAGGTAGAGAAGATAAAAGGGTAAGGCACTCCACAGATAAATGCTAGGGATCCATGCTAGGATGGTATTCTGGAAACACGGTGTCAGGTCTGGATTATCAGTGTGTATTGAAAGATTTGAATCCTGGAAAAAAAGAGGAGACATTTATTAATAGTGAGGCAGAAGCGCTGCCAATTGGAACATCTGCTTGAAGAAGTTGTATTCAAATTCTGCTGGAGTTAGCAAATGGCCTTAGTAAAAGAGTTCAAAAAACACCTATCCCAACTACTTGTAGTTAATCTGCAATAGTAAAAGGGTTAAGCACAGTTTTAAATACCGGGCAAAACCTAGAAAGACAGAATTGTGCACTCCTGTATGTCAGAGTTAGACATACATTTCGTAGCAGAAAACCCCCCTTGTGTTTCTGTCTTTGCTAAGGCTTAGTTGTAGGTGCTGATACCACGGCATTTCTCAGACACTCCCAGCCTGGAATGCAACTGCTAAACAAAACTCTTAGGCAAAATCCTCGACTTGAGAAGTCATCCAGCAAGAATGTCCAGCACTGGAGAAAATGGTCAGATTTAGATAAACCATATGCTGGCCTGGGAAACCCTCTCCATTCATGACTAAAATTTTGTCCTTCTTACTTATATACCTCCAACTATAATTACTTCCCTACTCTAAATGAAGGTAAAAGGAATGTATTGTACATGCAGCTAGGAATATGGGTTCTCTTGCAAACATTGCAAGCAATGCTTTCCATCTGTGACCTTGGACACCACAATTCATATATGCAACTTGTACCTAAAAATTTGAATGCACCACATGCAAACACACAGTTACACAAGTTCAAACTAAAATAGACATTTCAGTACAGTTGAGGGGAACTTGGTTTTACTCAAACCTACTGGAAATTCACAACTTGCATTTCACCATCTGATGTGTCGTCTTAAACGTGGTAGATAAATACTTCCTTGCAGGAAATGTAAAATTACTTTGTTGTACTATCATTAACAAGCAGATGATAAAACTATGATATCTGTGGTTCAGATATGCCTTGTCTCTGCACTAGAATCATTTACTTGTACCTAATTATTTTTGGATATGAGCTCTCAGGAGAAGTATGTTTCAGTTAAGCCAAGCCACTTCTCTCCACCTCTTATAAATGAATGACTGACTAGTCTGAATATGAATTCTTCAAAAGTCTTTCCAGCGCTGCTTTTGTTTACCAATACAAAAGCGACCAAATGCTGAAAGCCATGGTTGATTTCAGGAGAACTGAAGAGCCACAATCTCCTGACAATCTTTCCATCTTGGCGATGATCTGTCAGAAGGGACATGCATCACTCCACATACACATGAAAGAGCTCTTAAGTATAATGAAACGACAAAGCCCTGGCAGGTTGCAGGATGGTTTGGTTGAACTGTGACAAGTTTGTCACTCAGTACTTCAGCTTTGGCACAAATGAAACCTCTGGCAGTGGTGAAGGGTGGCACAAATCCATTAGCTGCGCATCTAGACTGCACCCTTTAATGCTGCAGAGTTAGTGCTTTTGCAGCCGAGAAATGGCTCTTTTGGAGGCACACAAGCACCCAGTGTGGGCTAGGGGAATAAAAACATTCCCATTTAGGTAAACAGGTTTGTCCAGACCTAGAGGAAACTTCAGCCACAAATCAACAACACAGGGGCAATTACACTGCAATTCAAACACAACATCAAAACCAAACAAAACTCCAGCCTCACATTCAAACTATTTCTGGTTTTTCCCTCCAGCAAGCAGGTCTCTGGCACCAGAAAGGAAGATAACATTTAAAGAGCACCCATTTTTGGCTCATCATCAAAACATTTCAGCATCTCTAACATGATAAGCACCCCTAGCAGCTACACTGCCTCGGCCAGGAGATGCCCTGTAGAAGTTTGCAGCTGAAGCTTATCTACTATCATTTATTCAACAAAATACTAATTTCCTCTTTAAATTACATGTGGTTTAGCAATGTCTTAAGCATGTTTGCAATTGTGCTCCTTTTGCTTGCTGGAAAAAATCCTGGAAAAGTAAAGCTAAGGAAGAATAGCAATAACTGGGCACAGAATAAAACAAAGATTCTGTTTAAGGGAAAAGTTATTGGGGGGGGGAGGGGAGGGAAGCACTCTTAATTTAAACCTTTCCCATAAGACCAAAACGTCCAGAAATGGCGGTCTGTCTGACAGCAACCTAGAAATTGCCCCAGATGTCCATTAACTTTGGACTGAACACAAGCTGACTATTGTATCCAAGACACAGACTGTATGGCTGCCAAGCCATTTAAAGGTTTTCATTAACTCTTATTTAAACAAGGCAAAGGACTTGCATTTCTGAATGTATAAATACAGCTGGCCAGAAAACAAAAATTCTGTCCTAAAAAAAACACATAAGATTTTGAGATTCGGTTGAATTATGCCTGAGAATAAAAGTGGAACCTTTCCAAAATTATGTGAAAGTAAAAGCAGCAGCACCCATTCGATCACCACCAAGAGCCTACTACTTCCATGGCACATGGGAAGCGGGGATGTGGGCTGAAGGAGAAACCTACGTCCAAGGTGACAGACCTGACTACTGGCTATCTTGGAGCGTTTTCCCAGGTCCAATTCCATCCTAGACCAGATAAACATGCTTTCCTGGAACAGATCGGTTTCTGTAAAAAGTTTCCCTTTCAATGAATTGGTGTTTTCTGAGAGCAGACTCTTTTCATCCTTGAATACAATGAGAGGGGTTCCTGTTAGAAGACACGGTACCTAAACATTTAAGTAGTGTAATTCCATGCAAATTATTTGCTTCCCCTAAGACACCGTGCAGTAATGCTGTCACGCCATGTAGCAGGCACTCTGCTATGAATTATTATTATTGGGAATCTGAAAGTTGCATTTCTTACCACATTTCTTACCAAGCTGGATCTATTTTCACAGAGCTGGCAGTTCCACTTTATAGCTTTATAAATCACCACGCTGACAGCATATATTCCAACATCCACTCCAACCCTAAACAACTAATTTTGAGTCAGAATATGACACAAAGTCTCAATACAATCTATCCTGACCAAGCCAACATTGTTAAATACTGCTATATACCCTTCAATTCAGCAGTAAAGTTATAGAACTCCACCCTTGAGAACAAACACAAGAAGCAACGGCTGGAGGGACACACCAGCTCTGTGACTCCTATCTTTAAGGCTCCTGCTTTAATCTGGTTTTGCCTTTCCACATTCAGAACTCTGTCCTGGTAAGCAGACCAAGTTTAAATGCTTCTTGTGTCCCATTCTGATTGAGGATGAAAATACCCACCTCGGGCTGTCTGGGTTTGAGGGTTTTCTTTGGACTTGCTACTGAAAGGGGTCTAATACGCTGACGTTGGATAGCACGCACATTCCTTGGCTCATGGCTCTGTGCTGCCCTGAGAGCCGCTCACCTTCCTAAGTGCATCACAGCTCTGTCTCAGGTTCCCCTTCAATGAAAGCCCACCGAAAACACTCTGCAGGCAGCTCGGCGACCAGGAGCCGCGGGGACCCAGAGCCAGGGGGACCCATCAACAGGCATCTCACAAGGGGAAATACTCAGCTGCACATGTTGGGAAACACCACTTTCTCTAAGAAACTCACCCCAGGGAAATTGTAACTGCCAGCGTGTCCATCACAGCTAGCATCAATGTCACCTCACTTCCGCACAAGCACATCTTCAGGGCAGTAATCTGTGACCTCGTCCTAACCCAGACTCCCGCTATGCTCCATGGCTCCTCCAGACTGCCAAGAGCTCTGTGGCAACTGTCTGTAAGCAGCAGCATTTCCTTGGATGCAGTATCACGGATCAGGTTGGAGGCTCTGCTGGTGAGATACAACATTGCAGAAATACCAGCCTGCTGTACTGAACCCCCAGACACACAATTTACTTAATCCTGTAATAACACTTAAATGCAATGCTAACATCCATGGGAAAAGAGATTAGAGATGCTTGTTACAGCTTCACAGCAGACAAGGGGTCCCCTGGAGTCCAAAACTTACAAATTAGTGGGGCTTTCTGTTGATCAGTTAAGAATATCATTGACATTGCCCCTTGCAGCAGCTTTCAATCATATCTATCACTCCAGTCACAGTCTTTGGATAAACACGACGTAGTGAGGGCCATTTGTGCGGTAGGACCTAAATTTAGATGAGCAGTTTTAAATACATGATCCTCATTTAAGGGAAGGTATTCAACAGGGGAAGCTCTCAGCAACATTAAATCTGATCTAATACTTAGCACTTTCTCCTCTGGAAAAGAACACTGCTATTGAAAAAGCCATCCTTAAAACTGATAATGCACTTAAAGGAAACAAAAGTTCAAGGGTTTCTTGCACATCATCCCTTACAGCTTTCAAAGAAAAGGGGGAACAAACAGAAAGCCTGAAGCTAGACTGAAAAAGAGGAACAGGGAAATTCCTGTCTACCCCTTTCCCAAACCCCAAGGGTGATGTTAAGAGAGCCTGCGGAGAAAGACCAGTTTGGGTCTGGTCTTGAGTTTAAGTCCAAATCAACCCCTACTCCAATACAGAAGTTTAAAATAAAAGCGCTTCACGCTGCCTTTACCCAGCATACAGCTGATGCTGCAGTAACTCTCCTCAGCCAGCAATGGAAAGCTTCCAAACCCTAGGGAAGACTAACAATATCTGCTGTAGTCTCAAGCAGTTATCTTCATTGAATAGATAAATTAATACGTTTCTCTCTACGTTTCCATAGAACAAAAAAAAAAAAAAAAAATCGGGAAAAGCACAGGAAACACAAATTCATTCTTTATCTGCTGGGAAGGTGAAAGCCATTATGTTGACGTCATTCACACTTTACCCAAGGTTAATGCATGCCATATCGCTGATTCTGTGTCAGTTATCACTAGCCGGCATGTTATTTAAGATTAAAAGTCAAATTGGAAAGCTAACTGGTAAGGTACACATGAAGAGTAAAAGATGGGAAGCAAAGAACTGAAAGCAATAATGCTTCCTGCAGTACATAAACATGGAAATGGTATCTCTCGTAGAAGAAATCCTTAGTGAGAACTTAAACGCAGAGGAGAATATTCCTGCCTTTCTTTTGCCCCTAGTTACGGTAGATATGCTGCCAGTGAGTTTCACTTGCACAGCCTGGAGAAAAAAAAAAAAAAAAAAAAAAAAAAAAGAGGGAGAAAAAAAATAAAAATAAAGGCAGATGGTTTTCTCTTGTCTCTATGGCACAGGCTCCTCCCAAGCACAAGGACAGCTCTGTAGTTATAGCTCTTGAACCACAACACCAAAAACTATCAGGGCTCAGCCTTAGCTACAGCTCAGGCTTCATCTCAGCCTCTCCTTGTCTCACCTCCCACTTCTAGCTGTTGTCCACCTCCTCTGCTTGGTCCCTGCTGGTAAGCTCCTTGGGGCAAACTCAAGTAATCATTTTAGAGTACAAATGCAAATAAACACTCTGCTCCAGGCCTCCAGAAGGCTGCCAGTTTCAAATGGCCTTTTCAGAACAAGATCATTCGTTTACGTTTCTGAAGGAACAATTTCACCCTTACGCACACAAGGAGTAACATGCTTCATTAATCCACAGTGACTGCTGCACAACTCAATTCCTTCACATGATTATATGAACAACTCTTTTTTTTTTTTTCTTTCCCCTCTTTAAGGCAGGGCAAAAGATAATGACATTCTCCACTGCAACAACACAATACTGCTTGGAAAAAAGGGGAGGTTGAGAGGATGTAAGGATTTATAGTACTGCACGAACCCCACAGTTAATAACCAGAAATAGTATTTTTCTGTGTACAAAGCACATTGCAATGGTTATCTACATTAGTGAAGGACACCACGCAGGACGCTGAACTTTCCTTTCCAACAGTAAAAGGATCTTTTGTGACTTATTTTAATCGATCAAACAGACCTTGCACAAGTTCATAGCCTATACAAGCAAGTTTATGGTTGCGGAGTAACAAGTCACATGTTTTTGCTTGAGTTGAAGTTTCATGGTACAAACGGTACCAACCACACAATGCACTTGAGAACTGTGGGCCAGACATCCAAAAAATCAATGTATGGGCTTAGTGACAGGTGTTATACAAAACAGTAAGTTTCTCTTTCTTCTCCTTTTGAGTTTCAAGAGTAGAAGTTCAGAGCTTCTCTGCTATCATGAACAAAAATGAGGCAGGATGAAAAAAAAGTAGGTTCGTGTTCTGCCACAGTCATGCAACCCCAGGAAATGGGTCTTTCAGAAAAGCATCTGTAGCTTAAGACAGATAGTAAAATAGAAGTGGACCACAGGAAACACCTGCACCTAAGACAACATACACCTAAAGTAAAGTAAAATCCGTCTACTTCAACCATTTGAGTAGCAGTCAGTCTTCTTGCTTGGACAGAGGGACGTTTATTGACTTGCAGAAGGGAAGGCATAGTGCAACCATAGAGGTAGGAATGCCCATGAGTCAAGAACAGGATTGAGAGGAAAAGGAAACAGTATCCTTCTTTCAGCAGAAGAAAGTCCCTGACTGTCTTTTAGAATTGATCAAAGCTATATACTGTTGTAGAGAAAACTTTCTGTTAATTGCATCATCAAAGGCGTTTCCTGTGGCGTTGTGCAAGTACAAATAAAGGAGTGGGTTGCTGCATTTCAGCCCAGTGTGATGAGGGGTGTGGGGGAATATCCTTAATTTGAGCCGTCCCATTTCCTTTCAGTTGAAAGGAACAGGGTAAATCCAAGGATCACAATGAACGTACCTCAATTAAGAAGAGGTAGGAACAGCTGAAAGAGCTCCCAGTGAGATGGTTCCTGCTTTATTTTCTCTCCTTCCCACCCTGACTCCTCCATTTTAAGCTGGCCCATCCAGGTGGGCTGACGTACAATAATAATAAACGGGATTGTCACAAAAAAAAGTTGTCATCAGTGCTGCTCTGACACTCCACCTGCCTAGTGGGAGCTGGAACTGACAAATCGACTGCAGCGATAATGAGACTTTAGTGTCTTTAACATGACAGTCGCGTGGGAGTTCGGTGGGGCAGGACACAAAGGTGACGTGCCATCTCAAGCGCCAAAGGTTGGTCACACTCTTGAGCTGCAGGGACACTCATTAGGGGAGCGCCAAGAAGTCAAATGCAGCAGCAGGCTAGAGGGCAAGGACAGACTCTGGGAACTAATGAGCTTTAATGCCAAGATTAAGCCTGGTTTATCACTCACAGAACTGACCTAAGCTCACCTAACACAGATGAGTGTCACACTCTAGCTATACTCTTGGAGTTAATTTGCACAAACCATACTCATCTCTATCTGCAGACCTATTTATTTCAGTCGTTTTTATTCAGATAAAGAGTGAAATCAGTGGTCTGGCCTTAAAACAGAAAACGAGCTTGCAAAGCACCACTACAGGTAGCATATTTGAGAAACGTCTGCTCCTACGCCTCCCCCCACCCTCTCAGCTATTCTCTCTTCTCTTCCCTTCTTCTTTAAGTAAAGGTTGGCCTTCAGTGCTGTTAAGCCAAAAAATTCACAGATAAAGAAAAGATGGGATCAGGTGACTATGGAAAAGGAATATGTTAATCATGGAAATCGGAGCAAAGGTAGAACTGTCCTGTTATATTGTTCTACCCCAAACAAATTGCACGCACAGCTTCTGTCCAACACTAAGCGATGTGAACGTAAAGCTTAAAACTTGATTATTTTTTTTTCAACACCCAGGAAATCCCAATTTCTAAAAGAATCGTGTTTATTAATCATAAAATAATCATCATCAAACTATGATCTGTACAAACATCCTGCAACTCAATCTGCCCAGCCAGTGCTGGTATGAAGAGAGCAGCGCCATCCCTTAAGAACTGCTCCAAGGCCACAGTGGCTCAATTGCAACATGCTTACAATAACGATGCTTCAAATACCCAAATGAGCCAGAACTTTCACACTTCACCACAAACAGGCTTAGACATGGAAGGTGAATTTTTGCAGGTCCCCAACACGTAAGCAGGAGGTAGCAACTCCGTAACAGGGTAGGAGAAAAAAAAGGAAAAAAGAAGCAGACAGAAGAGCACTGCTGCATAGGAAGATTACCACTGGCCACAATTTTCCATCTGATAGATCTTCCAATAGTAAACTATTTCCCCCAGAAGATATACCTTGCTTTTTCAAAGGACACAAAACATAAAAGCATAAAGGTTTTATACTGCTTTTTGTTCCACTTTGCTTGCTGTCACCTCTCCTTACTGTAATAAAAAGATGATATCCAGAATGTGGAGATTTTTTCCCCTTTTGTTTTTCCACGTTTCCAAATGTACATATTAAAAAAGGGAAATGAAATAAAAAAACTGCACGTGCAAGAAAGAGGTGGGGGAGATTCCAGAATACAAGTCATTCATCTGGGGGGAAAAGGACAGAGAGCAAAGGAAGAAATAAGAAGTGTACTTTTTTTTTTTTTAATTGCACAAGCGTCAAATGTATTTCTGTATTCTCAGAAAGTTTGGAAACTAAACGACTTTGACATTTGAAACAACTCCTGTGAAACAGTTTTTCTTCTCTCTCTCCTTCATTTCTCATTCTGTGCTAATTCAAAGCTTTATGACACCGGCACATGACATTACTGTAAATGATCTAAGTTTTCTTACATTGACTTCACCTCTCAGGCTGCCGTGAGATTAGCGCAGGGACGAGGTGCCAGCTCACACAGGCCCAGCACAGAATCACGGCTGTTGGTTGTACAAAAGCCTGAATGCATTCCTGGGAAGATCTCTGGCTGCTTGCCGCTATGCTCTCCTCCAGCTCAGCCAAATAACGTGCGACTGGATAATGGCCCATCTCAGTCACGGCAGTATCAGAAGACAAATGGAGCATTAGCTTACTGGAAAAATCAAAGATCCCATTTAATAGGTTTCTCAAAGGAATTTTTTTTTAAATTAAATTTTAAACAGTAATAGTCTTTTCATTTTAATACATTACAAATTTACACGTGTAGAAAGGAAAGGATTACATCTCCAGTGGCATAGCAATTTGCCTACCAGGTAGGTTAGGCCCATCTCAAAATGCTTTATATTCTTAACTGTAGCAATTAAATAAGCTCCATTTTAAGGAGCTCTCCAAGTGACTCAGATTTTGTTTCAAATACTATTTCTTTTCAGGAGGGAAACTTTATAGAATTCCTCAGTCCTAGACACTACATCTACCAGCTATGTCACTAAAGCTAAAGCGGTCAGAGCTGTGACCAGGGAGGAACAGTTGTGTCGGAAGCTGAGGAACGTATATGACCTTGAGTTCTGCTACAGAGAAAAAGTCTCCCTGTCGGGCTTTAATCCTCCATTAAAGCAAAGTCGGACCTTGCCTTCCTACAACAGGCTCCCAGTTCCATACCATCTGCACCGTCCCATGGCACCTTGTCCCACCCCCAGGAAACACGTGGAAAGGAGGGACAAACAGGCTTTTGTGTCCAAAAGGCCTTTGTGAAGCATCTCCCACAAAGTCACAGTGCACCTGGGCAAAAAAAGATTGTTCTCCCCTTGGGTGTTTGGTTTTGGTTCCCCCCCCCTCAAATCCTTTTTCCTGCAATTACAGAATTGCAGCCTGGAATTCCAGAAGGGACTCAACCATGCTGGTCAGACGGTGGTGGTGACAATTTTATCAGCTGCCCCATTCTCTTGCACTGAGGACTGTATTGTTCATTTGACCTGTCAGTGTGCTCGTGTGAAGGAAATGACTGCTGCCCTTGAAAAACATGAACAATCATGTTCACATATTCTCCTGAAATGAACGTCATTTTCATGAGCTTCATTTATTGACACTGTCGTTGAAGAACTTCATAAATCCTTGATATTGGCAGCCTTCAGTGGTATTAAGTTTTGCTCAAAACTCTCAAATCCAGACTTTGTCTTTCCTAAACAGATTCAAATGCAGTCTATTATGCTGTTTACACACAGACGAATAATAATAGGGCCTGGATAATACTCCAAATCTAATGATAAATATTTATACTGCTCTTGACATTGAGAATCCGAGGCCGAAATCCTTTAGCAATTGCTTCCATTCAACTCAATTCAAGAACCTTAAAATCTTGGATTTGAGCTTGAGTACTTAATTGCTTTTAAGTTCAGGATGTTACCAACCCTTTGAGACAGCATAACTTCATAGATCTGCTGCCTGAAGAGACGATTAAACTTACCTATTTTGATCTCCTACCTAATGTGAGAAAGAACACAGATACTCGACACGATTGTTTGTGAAGAGATTTATAGAAGTGGGACTGGGTTATCTGAAGTTGGATGCAGTTAACAAAGATTACATGGAGATCTGTATCACATTTATAAACACTGAAGATTCTGTGTTTATCACAGTGTGGCAGAAGAGGAAGCTAATATATACAGAACAGCCAGTCTGGACCACACCATCCTACTGCAGAATCCTTCTTTGCAATGACCTGCTAAGACCTTTCGCTTCACTCTTCCTCTGCTGAAATTGATTTGGTTGAAAATATAATGGAATAATTGAAATTCACGGTATTGTTATTAATTTACGGCCAAATCACGTAAGTTGTGGGGTTTTTTAAACAAACTTGTACACGTGTTACAAGAAGTAAATTGTTTGTTAGCCTCCTTGAAAGAAACATTTCTTCCTTACTACAGCTATCCTGTCATCTTGAACTACAAAATATTTAAGCATGATACATGATGAAGCAAAAGGGGAAATTATGCAGAAGGGAAACTGGTGGCACTTTGAGCCAACAGAGCAGGAAGTTGCATTCCCAGAGAGCAGCATGACTTTTAGTCCAAATCATGGAATCACGGAATTTTCAGAGTTGGAAGGGACCTCTAGAGATCATCTGGTCCAACTCCCCTGCTGACACAGGAATGCCCAGAGCACATTACTCAGGACTGCATCCAGGTGGGTCTTGAAAATCTCCAGAGAAGGGGACTCCACAACCTCCCTGGGCAGCCTGTTCCAGTGCTCTGGCACCCTCACCGTAAAGGAGTTTTTTCTTGTGTTTGAATGGAACTTCCTCTGTTCCAACTTGTGCCCGTTGCCCCTCGTCCTGCCACTGGGAACCACTGAAAAGAGTCTAGCTCCATCCTCCTTCAATCCACCCTTTAGATACTTATAAGCAAGAATAAGGTCTCCCCTCCGCCTTCTCTTCTCCAGGCTAAAGAGTCCCAGCTCTCTCAGCCTTTCCTCATAAGGGAGGTGCTCCAATCCCCCAGTCATCTTTGTTACCCTACGCTGGACTCTCTCCAGAAGTTCCCTGTCCTGCTTGAGCTGGGGAGCCCAGAACTGGACACAGTATTCCAGCTGTGGCCTCACCAGTGCCGAGTAGAGGGGGAGAATGACCTCCCTCGACCTACTAGCCACACTCTTCCCTGTGCAGCACAGGATTCCATTGGCCTTCCTGGCGACAAGGGCACATTGCTGGCTCATGGATAATTTACTATCTACCAGGACCCCCAGATCCTTCTCCTCAGAACTGCTTTCCAGCAGGTCTACCTCTAACCTATATTGGCACCTAGCATTCTTCCTCCCCAGGTGCAGGACCCTGCACTTGCTCTTGTTGAACCTCATTAGGTTCTTCCCTGCCCAGCACTCCAGCCTGTCCAGGTCACGCTGGATGGCAGTGCGGCCCTCTGGAGTGTCAGCCACCCCTCCCAGTTCGGTATCATCAGCGAACTTGCTGAAGATACATTCTGTCCCCTCATCCAGGTTATTGATGAATATATTGAACAAGATTGGACCGAGTATTGACCCCTGGGGGACACCACTGGTTACAGGAAATCCACCAAAATTTCACAGAATGACTCAAGGTGAAGGAATATCTGCAAACCTAAAGGTTAACGGGGTGCTTGTATGAGACTATCTCAAAGACTGAGGTATTGTTTACTTTTGAGAGTTGCTGCAACTTTGTGTTGAGTTACTCAAGAGCCTCTGGACTAAGAAGGAGCCAGCACTCCACGTGGGATGGGAGGGAGAAAAAAAAAAAAGAGACATCTGTCAGGAAACCAAGACACAGGGTAAGCAAGGAAACTGAGCTCTGTGGGCTAAGCAGGATCAACAGGAACAAGCCTGGATCTCGTCCGTAACTGACCAGAAGTTGTGGTCTCTCCTTTGAAGCGCTGTATCACTTGTCCTCCCATTTCCTATTTATGCTGCTAAAAAAAAACCCAACAAAAAAAACCAACCCCCAACCAACACCAAAACCACAAGCTGCTGCTTAAGCCTAGGCACTTTGTCTGCGGGCTAAGGTGTTTGTATGACCCATCATCCCAGGAGTACCCAAGTACTGCAGAGCGCTTTATGTTTTATCCTCACAGCAGCCATAGTGCCATTTCTTACCCAAAGAGTCTGAGCCACAGAAAGACAACATGTCTTTACACTGGAACAGAATTTGGTTTTCTAAGCTCGTGTTGTTTAGTCGCTAGGCCAAAACGCTTTTGCAGCAAACTCTCCCTAGGAGATCACTTTGTTCTCCTCTCGGAGGAACCGCACACGTTTTACTACAGTGGAGGGCATAAGCAATAAATAAGTGATAATTCACTGGTATCTACTTCTCAAGTATAGAGATTGTGGGTCACATTAATTGGCACACCTACCTAGCACACTTTCTATCGCATAGTAAATACGTGACACAATAAGTAGGAGGTAATTATGGGCAATAGTAAATAACACACCTAAGGACTGCCTTGTGTGGGTATGCGCTATCACATTCATCTCCTCCCGAAAGGCATTTAGCATGGGAACACTGCTAGGAGATATTAACAATTAGCTTTGAATTCTCAATTGAAGTAGACAGTATGTTTCTAAGTGTTCAGATGAAGAGATTGCTCATACTGTATTTTGAAAAAATAATGTTCCGGTTGTTCCTCTGTATGTATAAAATATCCTATATTTGTATTAGCAATTTGCTGATTGCATGTTCAACAGGTAAAGCAGTAGCTGCAAGCCAAAAGCCTTTATAGATTTCTAATGTGACCTACAGTGTTTCTTTTAATTTCTTATTTCTAAAATGGGTTGAACAGGAAATTATTTTGCCTCTGCACAAACACAAAAAACCCCAACCCGTTGACATTTCCAGCAAAATTCCCCACCCTACATCAGGGTGAAGAGTTGAAACTGTAACACGTTTGATAAGCCAAAAAAATCCAAGATAAATCAGTCATCTGTTAAAGTTGATATATTTCAATGTAAACATTCTCATGAGCTAATTTTGAACAGTTTTGTGTTGATTCTGACCTCCTTTTACCAGAAAAGTATTGTAGTTGGTTTAAACTCCAAAACAAAGAACTGTTTAAATTGAAACAGCATGTTTCCTTTTGCTCTAAACAGTTTTAAAACTGACATCACTATGCCATTCAGCTTCCAAAAATATCTAGATTTTCTTTGACAAAAAGTGGGGAAAGAGTCTAAGTTCATCAGCTACGAAAAAGCAAACATTAATACTGGTTCACATTTTATCAAGTTCTTGATCTGAACTGCAAAGCTGCACACCATTAGTTTGCGTGCGCAGGCCAGTAACTGTCTTTCACCTTGTTCTTCCTTCTTCAAGCGTACAGCAGCACGAGAAACCCCAACTATTGTGGATGTTATTTCAAAAAGAAGCCTCCACCTGCATTTTCTTATGGGACAGCATATTTGCACAGCAAATCATTTCAAGGTGACTGTCATCTACATGGTCATCACTTAAAATCTCTCATGAAATCAGTTCACTGCATACACTTCTCTTAACAGAGAAAATACCATCGGCTACCGAAAATAGGGTATATCTCCGGTCTCTGGGTCCCACGTTCCATTTCACACAGTTATTGAACACAATTTTTAAAAATAATTAAACAGATGGAAGGTTGTTCTGACTTTAAACAACTCTGGATCATTCAGAAGAAACAGAACAGGTCTACATTTATTAAGTAGTTTGCCCATTTGCTTAAGGAAGATTGCTCTTCTCTTTTCAATCAGTCTCTGTCTATTCCTTAGTAATATTCTATGTTGAGCTTTAAGGATGCAATAATTACACAAAAAAAAGAAGTTTCTGGAGAGCCTTGTAACACATGCCTGACATCTTCCTTCACAGACTCAGACAGAAAATGCATTCCTCTCCCAATCCAAACTACCACGTTTCACATCAACTGGAGTTAATCACATTTGCGCTATTACTTTGGACAAGGCTGAAGGTATACTTTCTATTAATATTTAAGCTTCGTTGAACACATTTAGATCTCTTCATCATTTATGCTGAAAATAAAAGTTTATTAATTGAAATCCCTCCCATATTACTTCCTGCAAGTCTAGATCTGAAAAGCCGTGGCAATATTAAAACCAGCACACACTACCCAAGCATAGCATACACCAGACACAGCGTCGCGAAGGGTACTGTGCTTGAGCTTAATAGTACTGCATAGAATACAGAATGATACATTTATTTCTTACTTAAAACCAGCAACACTACCTAAACATTTTACATTAATGTATCAACAAACTGTTACCAAAAGCTTTGGCCACAAAGAATAGTTGCACTACAAGCCTTCCTTGAGAAGCTAAGACACACTTCTCCAGGCAGTCAATACACTAGTGAGCAGTGTTGATCTGTTTGTGCTTGTTCCTGTTCTATAAGTGTTTATAGTAGAAATAAGAGGTGAAATACTTGTTTGAGCAAGCTTATCTGCCAACTGTTGTAGCAGAGAGCACGCAAAGCGCTTGGAAATGAAACCTGAGACCGAACAAAGAAACAGAACCAAGGGGCTTAGGAGCCTAAGTCCTCTTTTAAAAAGTAATGTTGAGACAGATTTTGAGACATAATTAGTTATCTGAAGATGGAGCTCAGCATTAAGTCCTCGTATCCAATTGCTTGTGTTGTCCTCTAATAGCTTTCTAGCAGTCATTCATCTTCAGACATTCCTTTTCATTCCTGCTCAATCTTTTTTGAAAAAAAATCTCCCTTGAGCTAAATCAATGTAAGAGAAAGGCACATGCAAAAATTGTGACTTATTGGAGGGCAGTTCCAGATTCACCACACGTGCTCAAATCCCCATGGTTCCATAGGCTCTAAAGTGCCTGCGCAGCGCAGGGAGGAGAGCAGCGTGCTGCACCTTGGGGAAATACTGCACCAAGTCCTTGTAACAGCATTTACACACTTCACCATCAGAGCAGACCACGGCAGCAATTTCCAAACTTTTCCGCTTACACACCCCGTCTCTGCTGCAATCAGCCTTTCCAAAAGGCCGGCGGCTCCAAATACGATCAGAAGTCACTGCCACCCTCCCCAGGCCTGTGACCACCCTTGGCTGCCGTGAACCCATCGCTCTTCAGCAGAAACAAAGCACCGAGGAGGGAGCACCTTCCCGCTCATCAGAGGGGTTCTGAAGAGCACCGGCGACGCTACAACAGGACCCCTCAGAAGAAGGCTCGCTATGAGGTCCAGAGATGGACTACAGCCGTGAGGAGAGCTGCACGAAACACCGCACCTCCTGCGGGAAGGCGGGAGCTGTGGCACGGCCTGAGGGTCTTGTGGGGTCCCTCGGGGCCCTGGGGGGTCTTAACTCCGGTCTGGAGATGATGAATGGCGACCGAGGTGCTACGGGCCCCTACTCCCGGTCCTGCTCCTCAGCCGGCTGCGGGAGGAGCCACCGCACCGGCCGGCTCTCGGGACGGGAGAGGGAGCGGGCAAGGGAGAGATGCAGCTCGGCGGCTCAGCCCCTCGGAAGCCGCCGGACCGAGCCCTCCCCGCCCGCTCCGGCCCCTCAGACCCGGCGCGGCGAGCACACGGCCCCTTCAGAGCGGGGCACGCCGCCTCTCCGAGCCCCGCCGCCGGCGCCGACGGGGCTGGTCCCCGCTCCCCCCTCCCCGGCTCCTCCGCGCAAACTTCCCCATCCAACTTTCTCCTCAGCGAGGGGGAAGCCCGCGGGGCGGGAAGGAGGGAGGCGGCACCGCCGGCCGCGCTGCTTACCCAGAAGCGGGACCCGCAGAAAGCCTCCATAGCCGCGGCAGGGGCGCGGAGCCTCCTCCAGTCCCACGCCGGGCACCAGACGTGGGGGAGAAACCGGCTCCTTCCCTCCTGGGCGGGTCGGGGGCGGGGAGGAGCGGGCCCGGCGCTCCCCGTCCCGCCCTCCCCGCCGGCGGCGGGAGGCGCCAGCGCCACCGCCCCGCTGCAGTCGCCCCCTCAGGCCGGGAGGCGTCGACCGGAGCCGCGTCGCCTCGGCGAGGCCTCCTCTGGCAGCGAAGCGGCCGCCAGAAGGTCCGAGGCCTCCCCTCGGCCAGCGAGGCAGCCCACAGGGGCAAGGGCGACCCCGGCCCCGCTGTGGCAACCCCTCAAAGGCCCAGCATCCCCGGCTGGTGTCATGGGGGGGAGAGGGGCTGCCCCAGTCCTCCTCTGGCCCCTAAAGCCTGGGCGTCACTGCCGAGATGTGGCTTCTTGCTTTTCAAGGGTGACCTCCCTGTGGAAGGACCAAGCCCCCACAAAAAGATTTCCCCTGGGCTGTGTGACCTGCTGGGACAAGCAGACCCGTGCTCTTGGAGGGGGACATCGGTGGTTCCCATGTGGCAGGCTGAGGGATGGTCACCCCAGGTGGCTGCGTGGAGCTGGGGTGTCCGCTGGGTTTGGGGGTGTGTCCATCCATCCAGACCAGTCAGGCTAACGTTCATATCTCGGAGACGTCGTCATCCCCCCTTCAGAGCGGTGTGGAGTGTGGTTGCCTTCAGCAGGACTTAAATGCGCCTCACATCTCTTTTCCATCCATCTGCAGCCGCTTCCTTCATGCTGATTGCTTCCGCTGTACACATGTGGTTAAACCAGTGGCGCGGATCTATTTTGAAAAGCTTTCAGTCAATAAATTTCACATGTATGTGTAACTAATAGATTTTGTAGTGTGGCACCTTGGACACAATCTGGATTTCACGTCCCCGTGATGCAGAAGCACTGTTTGCTTTCCTCTTGGGCAGGATTTCTCCTACACCATTATTGACCTTCCAGCACCTGCTGTTTGTCCACCCACTTGCTGTAGCATCTGGTTCAATAACACCGTCTCATGCAAAGCTCCCTTCTGCCACAAATTTACTTAAATATTTTAAGAGTTTTGAGTTTTCTTCCTTGCTGGAAGGTGAGGAACCGTCAGGCAGAAGAGTGTTGTCAAAAATGCTCACCACAATGGAAAAGAGAGATGAGAAGCACAGTATTGCTGTGTCCCAAAAATATTTTATCCCTAAAGAAAAAATATTCTGCTAATCTTTTATGAAGACCAGTGAAGATGCTAGGGATGATGCCCACTCAGAGGACTGTCAGGGGAAGCCATGGCCTTCCCACAAACAATGCTGAGAATTTGTTTTAGACATTTACTATGATCTGGCTAAAGGGATGCAGTTCTTATTAGTGTGGGAAGATAGGATCTTGCCCAAGATAAGGTTCTCGGGTGATTGCCTACAAGATTTGAAATCTCTATCTGATCCAGGCTAATCAGCACAATCACATTACAATCCTCTCAAGGAAATACTAGAGGAGCCCTAGCCAGCGGAGTGAACGAGATCTTCTAAGGACATTGTGGGTTGTCTTTGCAAGGCTTACATCGAAACTTTGATTCAGTGGAATTGCACCACAATAAAAGTTTTAAGAAAAGTCAGTAATAGCTGGGATTTACTCCTTTATGGCTCTTTAAACCTCCTCTCCTGCAACAACCTGCAAGAGCAGTTGCTCCAAGAGAAGCGGTAAGAATTTGCTCTCTCTTGACACACAAACGTGCATCTCTGTGCTTCTTGCACCAAGGAGCAGAACTTGGTGGAGTTTGAGAACGTGCCCTAAATTAAGACCAGCTCTGGCATTATAAGATGTCACAGGTACAGAGGCACCTCACAAACAGCTACCGTAGGCTGTGTGTACAGGAGGGGAGAGGTTTATTTTATCAGCATACTGCACACTTCCATTGACATGTGCAATGTTAATTAATCCCTGATTAAATTATTGACTTCAGTGGAATTGTTCCACCGTATCTGTGGAGGAAGGTCCTGTATTAGGGTATTTCCCTGGGTCTAACAGGACCCTAAAGAAGGGGGCCCTAAATGATTCTGCCTCTTGCTTCATGTTCCCAATTCATGATGAGCAGCTTCTGCCTTTGGTAGCCTTCCATGCCATTAAAGAGGGATGGTACTGATGAACGGGTGCCAAGTGGGTTGCCAGTTCCCCCTGTGTGCCCCACCATGAGCTCGAGGAGAGCCACCAGGCCACCAGCCTGGCCCTCACAGTGGACCCTATTGACTCGCAGTGACTTTGCTGTGTAATTACTGCCTTCTAGGTGCTGTCTGGCAAAACACAGTAGCAGAGAGAAAAAAATCAAAGGCAGGAATATTAAAGTCTCAGGCAGACAAGGCGTGGGGGGGTAAGCTCAACAGCTCCTGGGAAGCACCATGGTGAAGGATTTTGCTGAACCTGGTGCAAAGCAGAGCCTGAAGCACTAGCTCAGGCAGCTCACTTTGGTCCTGTTTCCTTCTGATGATGGGAGGGAAGACGGATGTACCTAGAACATGTCATTACTCCTGTGATGTTCCCCCCAGTGCAGGCTGGCTATGCAGGAAAATGAAATGGCACCTTTGGTGCCAATGTCAGGGAGGTCATGAACTCACCGTTTCTCACTGGACATTTATTCCGGGGAGTGGCAAGATCTGATGTGGGTTCATTCAGTAATGTATTTGCATCCTCTTTTCCATGCCAGCTACGCAGTAAAGGACTTTTCACCTCCTAACACACAGAGCAGGTCAAGTCAGCGCAATCGTGAAGCGCCCACAAGGCACACCCAGGGCCAGGCAGCAGCAGGTTAGCTATCAACCAGGGCCATCGGCTGGGGCAGGACAGGAGGTAACGTGAGAGAGAAGCTGTTTGTGTAAGCACAGTGCCAGGTATGAGGCAGGCTTCTTTTCATGGCGCACCTCAGGCTGATTTGCAAAGCACTAAAAGTAAAATGAAGTGCGACTGACTCCCAAAGAAATCCGTATAAAGAAGGACATTTAGAGTTGAGGGTTGGGGAGGGCTTGAGCATGTGCAGCTCTGGAAATCACAGTTTTATGGTTAGTTGACTATAAATATCACCTCCTTTCTTTGCTTGGAACAGCAGAGGCTCAGCTTCCTTTGAGACCCACAGAGGTGTCACATTTTACAGATGGTAAGAAAAAGAGGCTGCCAAAGTAGCATTTACAGCAAGGCCCTATACATTTACTTTATAAGAAAGGGAACGACACCTTGTTTTAACACATGTAAAATAGGGACTTGTAACAAACACTGCTTAAAGTCAACACTGCACGAGTAGCAGCAGACATCGAGTTTCTTCTCAAACGGTCAATGAGCTTGCATATAGCGTGCATCTCTTTTCTTGCAGGAAAGCATTTAACTTTAATTTCCTCATTTCTGGAATGCGCAATGAGCACTTTAGAAATCCCACGGTAAAACAGATGAGGGAGCGGGCTGGGAATTTGCAGCCCCAGTTTTTACTCACAGCTCTGCTTTTGGGCATGTATCGGCTATGCGGCTTCGTAGGGCAGGAGTGGAAGACAAAATTCCCCTGGCTGGAAGAACACAGGCAGCAGTTCCCTGGGAAGCCAGGGCAGGGAGGTTGGGGGCACACCGCGTTTGGCCTGAAGATGCACTGTAAATTCATTCTGTTCGCTGTGAGGCGAGGTGGGTCCACCCAGCGTATCAAGGCTCTGTAAGAGGAGAAAATGGTGTACGTATGACTCCTCCAGGACACTGTGTGTAATGCTGTCTTCCCCTGTTACACAAACGCTCCTGCGTTTCGCACTGAGAGCGAAGAGCAGGAGCAGAATCTAGACATACCAAGAACTGCTCAGATTACCCCAAAGTGATCCTAGAGCTGCTCCAGCTGTGAGCAGCCAAACTCTGAATGCACTGGGCTTCTCTCTCTCGCCTGCTAGATAACGCCACAAACATGCTCTCAGGTGCCTACAGAGGTTGATGAAAGTCATGGCAGGTGTAACACACCCCAGCTTGTGGGCGGTTTAGCTGCAGAAGGAGCTTAGAGTGATGGACAAACAGCCACAGACAAGCAGCACGTGGCACTGGGGCCTTCTGGGGCTAAGACCCAAACTGTCCTACTTCAGCCCCCAACACGATTGCCACAGCTTATCCTCTCCCCTGCCAACTCGGCCACCCCACAAGTTTCTTCTGGCTTTAACAGGCTGGAGCTGTTCGGGATTTCACTGCAAAATGGGCACAGAGAATTCACTGTGTTTACAGGAATCTTGCTGCAAACACTGGGTCCTGCTTTTTTTTTTTTTTTTGAATGAACGGGGTGTGTGGGGGGGGAAGTTGTCGCCAGCCCTTGGCCATGCTGAGCTGGTGGCACCCGGTGGAGCAGTTCTGCATCCCCTTCGCGGGTGTCAGCACAGCACATGCTGTCCACTGCAGTATTTTTTCTTTGTACAATGACTCTATTATTAACCTCTTCCTGATTTCATCTGGAACAGCTGGATTCTGCTTTCTGTTTCCATAAAATAATTGTTGGCACAGTAAGTAATTAAGTGGTTTAACCATCCTTTTCATTTCCCAGCTGGAGCTGCAGGGGTCTTTGGTTGCATTATTTAGAGTATTAAGTAGATATGGAAAGATAATCTATTCAGGACCTTTGAAAGCTTGCCAATTATAGCATCCAGTGACTCAAGCAATAACAGAAAATGCTAGAGGATGTTGCAGGATTATATAGTGTGTTGTAAACATATCCAAAGCATTGAATACAACATGTAAAAACCACCTTAAAGTCCAGTTACCCTCAAATGTGAAAATGCCAACAAGGCAATGGCTTTCGCTGATGACGCTGACGACCACGCCAAACCAAACAGAAACTGCAGGTTACGGGGGACCTCAGGTGCAGCCTCCACGAGTGCACACAAATATCCCAGCTGAACCACTTCGTGGCATTGCCATCTAGTGACAAGCACTCGGCCTGCGCCCGAGCGAACACCCAACCTCCCAGCACCTCGGCGCAAGGTCTGCTCCATCATCCTCCTGCCACGCCGGGCCGAGCAGAGGTCAGACACCCTGTCCCACCTCGCAGGTTGTGGGTGCATCGTAGCGTGCTGTGGGTGCACAGCCTGCATGGGACTGGCACGGGTTGGCATGCCCAGGCAGGACTGTGTGCTGGGCCGTATGTTTTACATGTGCTTAAAAGGAGGCATAAGCACGTGCATGGACAAACAAGCCTCTCGGGTGCTGTCAGAGCCTCCGAGATGCTAGACTGCCCTAGGACTGTCCCTGGATGGGCTGTTGTCTCCCAGCACTTTGCAGAAGCTCAGGCTGTGCTGCTGGGGAGGGGAGATGCCAGCCAATGCGCACAACAGCCTGGCTTCGAGCAGCTCCCAAATCACGGAGCAACGCACGTCTCTGCTGTGCGTCTCCACTGGCTGGCACAGTGCTCCTGAACCTGGGAGAAATCCTTCCTCTCCTCCTACCATAGGAAGAGATTTTATAAATTTAGTGGCTGAAAACCCCTGCAGAAGTAGAAACATCCTCCCCAATACTGCGCAGCTTCGAGAGCAGGATCGAGAGCAGCCCGGAGGAGAGGGACTTGGGGGTGTTGGTGGGTGAGAAGCTCAACATGAGCCAGCAATGTGCACTCACAGCCCAGAAGCCCAACCACATCCTGGGCTGCATCAAAAGGAGCGTGGCCAACAGGGTGAGGGAGGTGATTCTGCCCCTCTACTCAGCCCCGGTGAGACCCCACCTGGAATACTGTGTCCAGCTCTGTAGCCCCCAGCATATGAAGGACATGGACCTGTTGGAGCGGGTCCAGAGGAGGGGCATGAAGATGATCAGAGGGTTAGAGCACCTCTGCTGTGAGGACAGGCTGAGAGAGTTGGGGTTGTTCAACCTGGAGAAGAGAAGGCTCTGAGGAGACCTTATAGCAGCCACCCAGAATCTGAAAGGGGCCTACAAGAAATCTGGAGAAGGACTTTTTACAAGGACATGTCATGATAGGATGAGGGGTAATGGCTTCAAACTGGAAGAGGGGAGATTTAGAGTAGATATTAGGAGGAAATTTTTCACTGTGAGGGTGGTGAGACACTGGCCCAGGTTGCCCAGGGAAGCTGTGGAGGCCCCATCCCTGGAGGTGTTCAAGGCCAGGTTGGACGTGGCTTGGAGCAACCTGCTGTAGTGGGAGGTGTCCCTGCCCATGGCAGGGGATTGGGACTAGATGATCTTTAAGGTCCCTTCCAACCCAAACCATTCTGTGATTCTGCGACACCGAGCTAGGAAGCGCAGCACTTCCCGGGCGAGCAGAACTGCCCCGTGGGCTCCTTGGTAGACATTCCCCAGTAGCCGAAGTGTCGCACTCCCGGTAACCCGGGGAGCAGCTCGCCCCAACCCGCTCCTTGCCCGAGCCCACTAGATGGTAGCAAAACGCTGCGCAGGGGGCGGCACCGGCGCTGCGGGCCGTGGGCTGCCCACCCCCGGGGCTGATGACCCTCGCCCACCTCTGGGCAACTCAGTTCAGGCCTCTGTCCCTCCAAAACTTTACTGGCCTTAACCCTTTAATCTGTGGGATCCTCACCCCCCAGTAGCTGATCACAGCTGGTCCTTTACACGGTGCTGGTGGCAGTAAAGGGAGCCAGGCACGTTTCTTCAAATTGCTTTTTCCTACCTCATATTTTTTTGGGGATATTCTAGTACGGGTCCCATTTAAGACTTGTTGGTCTGACTCGGTCTGTATCTCTGGAACACCTGAAATACAGAAGGCACAAACAGGCCTTTCCTATTTCTCATGCAGCTCCTTGGAGGATTTTGCAGAGCTCTGGCGGAGGGATGTGCTGCGCACACAGCTCTTCTGATGGGACACTGCTCTCCAGCAAGCAGGACAGTTGGCCAAGTTCCTCTAACTGTCTCAACTAAGCCCAAAACAAATTAAATGTGAAGTGCTACTCCCCTAGACGCAGCTGCCATCACATAGAAAACAATCTAGTTTCATGTGGCATCCAAATTACTTACCAAACAGAGTAACGAAGTGCTGTGCCCCAGCTCTGGCGAGTTGAGAGCAAGCTGCCAGCCTGGGTGGGAGCCATCTAAAAAACCACAAGCAAAACTCAGCAAAAGAGCTTCACGTAGGAACACTCACAAAACAGAGCAGAAAAACAACCCCCCTCCTAAGCTTCTCTGAGAGCCAGCACTGAAAATGGAGGGATTTGCCATCCCCCCATAAGGAATTCCCATGGCTAAACTCACCTGTGTGCACAGAGGTGTGAAGTGCTTGAACCTGTGAAGTGCTCTGCTGTCTTGGCTCAGCCTGGCTTACCTTAACACCATGTGGATCCTCCCGCCTCCGAGGGGTGGGAAGGCACTTCAGTGGTTCCAGCCTGGTGGGACTGGCCCCCCAGCCTGGACAACACAGATGCGTTACAGAGCTCACCTCCGGAGTCCTGCTCAGCATGGATTTGCATGGGATTTTGCACATACCCACATTTTCCCTCTGTTTAAGGGCTAACTTCCTTCCTGCTGTTTTCTAGTCAGAGATGAATATGAGAGGGCCTTTATCAAAACACCCTCTAGACAACATAACTACTCTGGATGTCCGTTTAGGGTCCCTCCTGCAGAGCAATCATCAAGTCATTCCAACTGAAGTGAGAAACAGGGCTGCAGAGCGCCCAAGTGCCTGGTTCTTCCCTCTAAGGGCTGCTCCCAGAGGAGAGGAAACGTCACGTTAGGAGCTAAATAACTCATTCACTAAAGGCCCCTGAAGAGTTTAGGTTCAAATGTTTCTGGTGGTACCTCAGCAGCATCTGGAGCCTGAGCCCCCGCTGTCCTGCAGTCCGCAGCTCCCAGGCTGGTGACATCCCTGCCAACTCCTCCTTTGCAAGGAGCTCAATGACCGCAGAGGTGATGGAGAAGAGGCTGCTGTACTTCAGGCTGGAAATCATAAAGTTGTGAACGCGTGGAAAAGCCTGGCGTCTTCCTCTTCACAGCAACACATTTTCATGGACGGATCAAACCTGCCCCTTCTCCTGACTCCTTTCTCCCATTCGGCTGCCGCTCTCTCCGTTGCGGTCCCGGCAGCCTCCTCATCGTTAAGTGACTTGCCAAGATGACCCCTGCCAGCCCAGTGCCATCGCAGAAGCCCAACTGATGGATCTCCCTGGTGAAACAGCACACCCTGGGCGATGCGCCGGGCCAGATTCACTTGCGGTGTCAAACCGGATTGCTTGACCAAGGGCCACCATCTCACAATCTTTCTTTCAACTCCCCGGCCGCTGCTGCTATGCGATACCTACTCCAACGGTTCGCAATTAAAACACGACCAAAGATTTGACCACTCTGAATGATACAGATTATCATCAGCAACAACAAAAAAGAGAAGTGCACAGTTGTTTTCTTTTCAAAAGCTTTTAATAGGACACATTTGTTTTTGTCATTTGTAAAGATTTACACTCATTTTTTGTCTTTTTTCTTTTTTTAAAAAGGAACATTTTAACCCAATTTTCCCCATGAATACCACCTTTTGTTGCCCTGACCAGAAGACCTTGTTTTGGCCTATATACCTGATACAGTATAACAATATATTAACTATTAAATACAAAGTTCTATAATATATACTAGGTTGTTACGGACATTGCAATGGTACTGTGCCTACTCTAGTCACCTTGTGTAATAGTGTACATGGGTTATTATAGCCAAAGGGGCAGAAAAGGGGAGACTGGGGCATAGCCTAATTTACAATGGTAACACTTTTGTTTTCTGGTTGAGTTTTTTTTTTTCCTCCCCCCCCCCTTCCTTGAACACACCTTGTGCTGAGTGCAATCCACAGAAGTCAAAAACAGTGTTTTCTTTGCCCTCCTCCAAAATATCTACAGTATAAACGGCCTGTAACCGAGCGATGAAAAATCAGTTCTGTGTGCGAGGGGCTGCAAGAATGGAATTTACATTTTTCCAGACACGTCTGCAATCTCTCTTTCCCCATGTGTCAGACTGGCAATAGCAGAATATCCTCCTCCCACCTGCGTACAGTAAATCCACAGTAGTAAAGTGCTGGTGTGCTTGAATGAACTGGATAGCCATGCGACTACTTTAGCATCGACAGGGGCTGAGTTTTGGGGGTAGGTGTTTTATACGGGTACAGTTCTCGAACAGTAATAGCACTGCAATATCGTAGAACTTGAGCTTAGCTGCTTATTTCTAAACGCGACCTGGATGCAGGCTCTGAAACTAGGCTATACATGTTGTAATACAGTAGGTCTGGCTCCAGGTTTATGAAAAGAAACTTGTAGATAAGAGCTGCTTCTGTTCCCAAGATGCTACGCGGACTTGTAACAATTTCTCTATAGATTTCTACAAAAATATAAAAAATTCTATCAACATAACCATTCTACAGAATTCCTGTGGATTTTGTACATTTTGTTTAAAAAAAGTCAAATTCTATAAAACCCCCCCCAAAGGTATTTAAAATTATCTTAAGATTATTGCACACACTGCAGTACATTTGTATTTGTTTTTCAAAAGGGCATCTAGAAAAAACTTATCCGGTTTAGAAAACAAACTATTTTACATGGATGTCTTTTCCTGAATGCATCGTCATAGAGTATTTTTTTATTGGCTAGTCTTCACTGAACGTTCACGTATGATGTAAACTTTTTGTTACTTCCACAAACCTTGTCAGTGGGCAAAACCCCAAGTATTGGAAACAGAAGAGCCTTTAGGCTTTCTGTTACATTTGCAGTTGAGCACTCGGATTAACATCACATCACCGTTTTGTGCCATGATTTCAAGCTAAAATCTTCCATGTTTTGGGTTTGCTGTTTTTGCTTTTTGTTTTTTGTTTTGGGTTGTGTTTGTTTTGGTGTTTTGTTTTTTTTTTTTTTTTTTTTTTTAAGGAAGGAACTGTGTAAGTAGCATCATTCCAGCTACACAAACCCATTCCTAATCATTAAGGAACCAGGGTCGGTAATTTTAGTGGACTAGCTATTTTCCCAAATTATTTAGTACATGTGCAAGGAAAATCCAAGGCTCATTATGAGTGTAAAACCAAAAAGGGATTAAGAATATTTCTCAGGCTTAATACACTGTAATTTTATTATTTCCTTAAATATGATCTGGGGGAAGAACTGATGAAAGGTTTGTTTGAAATCATTGCTTTCAACGGGCTTAACCCTGGATTTGGACTGGCATATCAAAGACAGCGGTCTCCGTATGTGCCTGTGTTGAAGAGGGGAAAAATGTCCCGGCCAAGAATTAATCTAACTGCAGTAAATAGTACAGAATGTTAATCCTCCTCCTTCAAATACACTGACTGCCTGACTTCCCGCTGAAAGCCCTTACGTTTCTCCAGGACGTGTAAATCAATAGGGATTGTTTATGGAGTAAACGTCCTCAAGTGAAAATAAAGGAGCTTAAGACCTCACATGGGCTGTTGGGTATAAACAGCGTCGTCTTCTCGTATGTGTACTTGAAGCTAATGCAGATACACGTGGTTGTAACAGTCTAATCTCGGAATGGATAAAAGGCTGTACATCAACACATTGTAGTGATTTGAAAAGATCAGTAGTTCTCAAAAAGTTACAAACTCCCGACTGACAGAATTAGCACAAATCCTCCTCTTGCTCGCCCTGGTTTAAAGACAGGATCCAGCAAAGCCTTATCCACGTACGCAGTTTTAAACCTGCGACTATTCACACCCCTTCAAACCATGCCTGCAGAGTCTTATTTAGCCTACATCTTAATGTGATTTCATGGAGCTTGAGGGAAGTTGATGTCTGGTTTCCATCAGTCTTGTGAAGAGCGGGAGGTGTCAAACCGGGCCAGCCTCTCAGCATTTTCAGGCTGTGCTGTCCAGTTTTACAGATTGCTTTTTGCAGAGGGCGTTAGCACAGAAGTAAACAGGTAATTTCTGAGATGACTGACATTAAGGACATGTTATAAAGTGAGGACACAAATTCCATTTTATCTATGTTTTGTCATGTTGCTGCTGCTTAAGGCTTTTGATAGACTGGAAATAAAACTACAGTCAGGGTCATGTAAATTAACTCTAGCAGCGATAGCAAAGCCCCCGACTTTCTAAACTGAAAATCAACAGTCGCTTCAGTACCTACAGACTTTCTTACATGTATGCTGTAAAATAACTTGCAGTAGGCCTTGATTCTGTCGAACATGTAAGCGTATGATTTTAATTTTGAAGAGTTACTTAAATACGATCAACCTCAAGGCAGTTTAAGCAAGAGCTTAACTTTAAACACCTGCTTAAGCCCACTGCTGTGTCAGGTCTGCACTGAATTCACCCGCTGCAAATCTTAAACATGGCCTTGCTCTCCTTTCGGCAGGAGGAGCTCCACTGCAAAGAGCGGGCTTACAGAGGGGCAAACCCTGGCAAAAGAAACAGTCTGTCTCGGAGACGCTGGAAAAAACATCTCAGAGGTGACCACCGGCTTTTCTTGCCTCAGTTTCCTAGGCGCGGATGAAAATCATCCATTGACGTGATTTGGTGAGTCGCCAGTGGATGACCTACAATATCCTTTCGTAATTCAGTATTGCATACAGTGAAACGGCTCTACAGTCACCATCTCCAGACATCTGTCAGCATGTTGTACCTTCCGGGGTTTGTGCACCTTTTTTTTTTTTCCTCTGGATGTCAATTTTATGCAAGGTTGGAATACTATTTTGTTAAAAAACTGCCACTGCATTTCTGTACTACCCAAACAATCCTTTTCCCAGAATATCATTGAAGTCCAAGGGGAAAAATAAATTACATTAAATAATCCTTATTTACTGCTGACTGTGGGATACATTTCCTCTGTAATGCACTAATTGGCTACATTTTGTGCTTTGCAAAACAAAATGAAACCCAAACAAAACAAAACAAAAAAAGAGAAGGGATTAAATATATATTTTTAAGGTTAAAATATTCATAAAAACCAACTTTATCTCAGAAATATTCTGAGATACATAAAATAGAAGAAAATTAAACGAGTCTTTAGTCACAAAATGTACTACATCCCGCAATACTAGATTCAATTAATTTAATAAAATATAATATACATATAGATTCTGCACATTGTATTGCTTTTACCTAAGCAGAACATATGCTTAAGTAAGCGTGATATAGGTTAACCACTCTTTTAACCAGCTGGTTCTTTAATCTCTCTTTGGAAATTTTTTACCCAGTGCCATTTTGGAATACAGAGTTTTTTAATTTTTTTTTTTTTCTATTACATGAAAGGAAGAAAACATTTGGCACCAACAGAAAAGTAACTCAGGGGTCCATTTCCGTTTGATCAAAGGAAAAGCTAGGAAGTGTCAACAAGTCTTTCTTTGGGGTAGGAGATGTTGACATACTGTCTGGAAGCAACGAATCCCCTATATCCATCGAATCCTTGGACTCACAAGATGGAGCACGCCGTCTCAAGCAAACGTCTCCACTGGCAGGTGAGATGCTGTGAGGTCCTCTAGGTAGTAAACTCTGTCCATCGGGTGGATCTATAGATATACATGGAGGGCTCAGTTTTTTCTTCTGCCGTGTTCCTTGCAAGCCTTCCATTTCACTTACCACCTGACTTATGAAGCCAGAAGAGCTAGACGTGGAATGGTGCTGAGGGCTGTTTTCCATTGAACAAATTTCTATTGAATGTCTCCTTTGATCATCTAACCAAGAGGGCGGTTTTTTTAGAAGACCCTGGGTGTCTACACTGTGATATTTCTTCAAGTCCTTCAATGTAACGTTGCCGGTATTGCCTATGTTCCTCTTAGGAGTGAGAGGCTGAACCTCCGAACAGGCACTCGAGGCTGTACAAGTTTCTGAAGTGAAAGGCTCCGAGGAGCTGTTTATTTCAGATACTTCTTGGTCCATTGAATCTCCAGGTGTCTCCTCATACGAGTCTGCACAAGCACACGATGCTGGTGCCTGCTTTGAAATATTATACTGATTGTGGGAATGCTGCTGCGTATGAACGCTTGCCCGGCTCCATGCAGCCAACTCTTGTGCTTCTGAGGGCGTCAGAGCAACTGATGACTCCTCCTTGGGCACAGCGGGGACGTTTGCGTCAGAGAGTTCACTCACCTCGGTGTGGAGATTCTCCTTGCTATCCAAAGAGTCGTTCCGTATAGCCATCTGTATCGGAGCGCACAGGGATTGGGGAGGAGGGGAGTTGCCAGATGAGAGAGACAGACCAAACAAAGGTTAGTACAAGCAAGGCACAACGTTTACAGGGCACTCAACTCTGCTGAGATACCTCAGCACAGACCCACTGACTCCTATAACTCAACCTGCCTTGTGGGTTCTAGCAATTCCCATGCTTCAGTGACCCATGGGTTTGTCACTGTGTAAGTGACAGCAAGATTTGACCCTTCATTCTTCATAAATGGTTGACCTTTAGCTTTCTCCTCTAAGGATGCAGGGCTGCAAAAACAGAATGCCCCCACCCAAACTTAAACATATTCTTGTTATGAGGGTCTACAGCAAAGTGCTGTATAATTTTAGCAGCACAGGTACAAGTGGAAGAGGGAAGACGTTCAAGCGAGCCTATGTATTCCCTTCTCTAGCTCAGGTGATGCTGAGAGCATGGAGCAGGATCCCCAGAGCCAGCGACACCGGAGGAACCAGGCTCTGCGCCAGCATCGGGGCAACAGCCTGTCCCTGGCTTTGGTCCCCAGGCTGGAGCCACGACTCTGCACCATCTTACGGCAGGGGAGCTGGAAAAGCTGAACTAATAATAATAATAATAATAATCTGTAATTATTTCAACTTATTCTGATGCTTGAGTTCAGGCTTCCTAAGGCAGATTTTGCCTTGGCTGTCCAGAGCCGTATGCAGCATCAGTGCCTGCCGGCAGAGAGAACCTATGGCATGTTTTGAAGGCTTTGTCTTTTCACTGCACTGCATCCCTTGTCAAAAGGGTTTATAAATCAGCCACATTAACTGGCCCTTAAAGGCAGAGTCTCAGTTTGAGAAGACTCTTAAATGATCTTAAAGATTAAAAACTTCACAGAGAGATTTGGAGGAAATGCGTACAGCTGGTCTCGGTCCTTTAGAGAAGCGTTAAGGAAATGAAATTCCTCATAATAAGGAATGCTTTTGTGACGAATCGCCCCAAAATGATCTTAGAATTTATATAAAAATTGTCCCGCAAGGATCGTTTGAGCCAAATGATCTCTATTCAGGCAAAGCTCTCATCAGCTGCAGTATGCACATGTGTGCGCGCAGAAACACAAGAGTCTATTGCTACATCTGCACATTGGGCTCCCTTTGTCGTCTGTGAGAGTTGAGAGAATATTTAATACGGCAAACGATTTTGTCCAATGCTGGTGAATCCTTTCTAGTTAAAATTTTACAGCATCATACCGGCGACTAACCACAGCCGAGAACGGAGCTAATTCTGGTCTCCTCAGTGTCAACAGTTTTAGTGAGTGTTTGGGAGAAGAAATCACGTTCCTATCCTGAGAAGAGACACAGACCACGAAAGAGTAGAATACAGAAGCAAAAAGTAATTATTGTCATTACTTTTGCTTGTACACCAACCTGTGTTGCACACAACGACAGTGCTAGTCACCACCAGCTCTTGCTCTCCCTATGATACAGGCATCTTTGGTAGTTGTTAGTAGTAACTGTACAAATGTTTTACTGGTTTGTTTCAAAATAAAAAGGACCCTCTGCCACCCCATTGGGGTCTGCACCTGTCGTGGCCACAGCTTGGTGTGGGCTACAGCTTGGACACACAGTGCTGGAACCAGAAAATCAACATAGTTTTAATTCCAGGTAGAATTCCCCTGGAGAAAAGCTTTTGTGCAATGCACTGCCAAGGAGTGTGTTCCTCAGCAAGGGAACGTTCTCTCAAAGCATCTGATCCGCGCATCTTCATCTGCAAGTGCAGTGCTAATTGTCAAACTTTCCGGAGTCTAAACTGGACGTTACTGTGGGGACTGTGCCCACTCCCCAGCACTCTGAAGGGAAAGGGAGGTTAAACACACAGGTTTTAGTGATGGAGGAAAGTGCACGGACCAGGTATGTGGTGGACAAGATTTATCTGTGCACAAATTTAGGATAGGAGAGGGGACAAGGGGGAAGGGAAAGGAAAGAAAGAAAAGAAAAAAAGAAAACAAATTAGAATTACATGCAATATATGTAACAATAAGGAAAAATGGGTACTGCAAACCAAAGTGCTTTGCTAGTTTGGGCTATTGTGATGTGCTAGTAAGAAATTAGTGGTGGCTACAAAAGGAGCCAAGCAGAGAGTACCTGAGCAAGCAGAAGCACTGGGGGCGTAAAGGCAATTTTGCCTCTTTCAGGACCACGTTTTACATTGTCTGGCCATCTAGACTGCAATTAACAGTCTCAGCAATACTGCCCTGTTGCCAGGAACAACCTTACTGCTCCCGTGAGCCACGCTGGGAGCTGCCTGCTACTCGGGAGCATGGCCAGGGCAACACCTCACTAATCTTCGGGGGGATCTGTCCGGCCCGTGGACCATATCTGCTCACCGTCCCAAAGCCTTTTTCTTCCTGAAACGTCACTCCAAGAGCGTGCTCATGTCACTGCAGGAGCAGAGAGAGGAGCGAGGGGAAGAAAATAACCTAAACATATGAGAAGGTTTCGAAAAAGAAACCGTCAAAGATGTGAACAAAACGAGGCTGAGGAAGACGGCTAACATGGTAATTTATTCTAGACAGATCAGTTCAAAAGGATGGGTCTGTTATTCATTAGAAAGCAAGAGAGAGTGGTAATGAACTGGAATCACGACATCAATTAGTTTCCCCATTAGCAGCGATTGGGGTAGCTGGCCAGCCCTGTGCAAACGAATACATGCTAGGAATTTCTTATGTCAATTTAGTATTACAGACTAATGTAATTGTTAACCTTGGTTCTTCACATTCATTTTTAGAGTTTAATGAATCAACTGTCTAATTTGTCAATGTTGATTAAAAGATGAAAGAAATCGGAATATTTTCATGTGGGAAAGAAATTGCTTTTGAAAAAATAGAACAGATCTATTTTGTGTATATAAAATCAGGCATGAAACTACTGAAGAAAGCAGTTTGGGAATCGGACATGCCTCTCGTCCTGGTGCAGCTGCTCAATGAAATATGCCTAAAAATGTGAGAGTGAAGCACTAGTTTAAGTATTTCACTAAAAAAGATAAATTTAAACTTGTGCTTCCAATTGAGCAGACTGGAATCTTTGATTAGATCTCTTAGATCTTCGGTTGAATCAGGATTTAAATCAATGCCAGGCAAAAACCAGAGATAAAACCAGTTGCAAAATAAAATGTGTTCTGTTTTGCATATACTCAAACTTTTCAAAAGCACACGGGAGATTCAAAAGGATCTTATTTTTCCATTCTCGCTGTAAAACCAGTACGCTTTCCATGATGGTTTTGCATATGAGATATCCACCTTCCTATAAACAGTTTTCCCCTTTCGAGAAACCAGAGGAGCCAGAGGAAGGGTGGCCTGGGATGGAGCCTGCAGTCCCTGTGTCCTTTCAAGCACTGAGAAAATCACAGCCGTTAAGAATTAGTTCCTTACCCCCAACAAGCCCCTGGGGAGCATTTGGCTGCATTTATGAAGAGGACTGAAAAAAAATAAAGTGCTAACAACGTGGAGAACATTTAGGCGTGTTGCCAAAGGAGATGATGCTCATCACGCACATTCTTTGGAGACCCCTGGATGGCTTTCAGATCAAAATCCATCAACCTTTTTGTTATTTCTGTAGGAGAATTACAGTTCTCCGGAGGTTTCTCTGTGAATCCCTCCTTGAATTTAAAGCACAGTTAACCTGGAAACACGGCAATATAAAACCTCCGCAGGTTCATGATCATAAGTCTGCTTACCTGTCTGCGGAGCAGCCTTTCAGCAGAAGGAGAGTGGACCTGCTGGGAAACCTGGGCTTTGCTCTCCCTCACCAAACGCTCAGGAGCTCTTACATGGTGAAAATGGTCTTTCGGAATTTGCAGGAGAGAGCTGGTGTCTGCCGGTTGTGACTGCACCGATGCCTTTGAACCTTGCAAGAGGGAGAAGAGACAGAAACGTGACGTGTTCATCCGGGGATTACGTCCCCATCTCAATGACCTTTCAGAGAAAACTGCTCCTTTTCACCTCGGACCAGACAGGCACAGCAAAACCACTGAATTCATCAACCAGCTCTCCATGATTGGGAAAAAAATCCCACCTACTAATAAATTATTCCAAAATTGTCTATTATTTCATTTTTCTTGGCATTTTCCCCTGATACAGCTGGGACTAGCTCCTGTTGAGAACAGAAGATGATGAACTAGAAGTTCATCTGGGCCGTCAATTTCTACATTCCTGCTTTGGGGCCAATAACTTTGCAGGCAACCACACATCTTAGCACCGCAAGGACCTGACTTTGAAAGACTCTAGAAAAGGATGTCTCCATACCGGACCGTATACGGAGACTGAATGCTGGGATCTCAAAACCAGCACGCACACTGGAAACGAAGCGAAAGGGAACGGCACCTGGCAGCTTACAAGGCTAGTTTTACAAAGCATCCCAGGAGAAGGCAATACATACTCTCCAGTCTCTTTCTGACCCTTTGTGGTTGCTGGCTACTTCTTCTAAAAGGTTTGAAACTCTGCGTGCCCCCCCCCTCCCCTCCCCAGGCTCAACATTTTTCAAAACAATTCATTTAACCTGGACCGCATCCCAGAGAATCTCATTTGTCCTGGAATCTTTCCCAGAACAACAGCCCCATTACGAAGGAGTATTCAAACAAATACCTCCTGCAAGTGCCAGTGTTTCTGACAACAAAACCCTTCTCAGCTTGAAATATTATGGCTTAGTTGTGGTGATTTATTAGAGGCGCCTGGCACCTTTTGCTATCTTCACAGCACTTTATAATATTACAAACTGTAAACAGGTAGGGGTGACTTCCCCCACCCTGAAAAGCAGTGACATTGTAGCTGGAACAGGACAATGATGTATACGCCAAGATTTGGGCACCTTACCCACCTCCGAACACTTTGGCCCGCTTAAGACGATTGGAATTTCACCAGCAGAAGAAAAACACAAAAGGTTTAATTGCTTAATGTGGTTATGAATAAGACGTCAGCTTTACCTTTCCAAAATACTGCTCCTACATCTCAGTGGAACAGATTTTCCTGTGGATTTACAAGGGTGCAATGCCTATCCGCCCCAAGCCAGGGCTGTCAGATGGGGCTATTCCGTTCTCCAAGCTGGGAACTGGGAAGTGAAACCTTGAAGAAAGGAGGGACTCAGAAAATACCCACTTTGTGGTCAAGTTGATGTAGTTTTTGTTCAAGACAGGACATATGCATCCTAATTAAGGGTCAAAAACGAAGCACGGGGCATTCCCTCTGTAGCAAATGGGATGGTCAGGGATTATAATTCCGAGGAATTTCTTGACTGTTACAGAGAACCATAAATTCTGGCTCCACTGAAGGTAAAGGGGAGTTTTGCTATCGACTTCAGTGGGATTTAACCAGGATTTTAGCTGCATCTTTTGCATTATGTGCAAACAGGTTCTTCAAAGGACAGCTCTTGACCTTGAAAATTTTGTATTATGCCAGTGATTTCTCACAACTCCAGATTCATCTTCCTCTGTTGTGTCCACATTTTTTTTTCTGCTGCTCAACACTCGCTATTCATCCACATTCTTATTACTATGCAAATTTCAACATCTTATTTCTAATCTGTTCAAATCTCCTACCATTCTGAACAGCGCTGAAATTATGTTCTGCTTAGAGGCTTTCAAATGACAATGCTTGTAAAAACTTCTCTGTCTTATCTGTGAGAAATGTCTGAAATGATGGCATGTACAGAAGAATTAAAGACAGCTACATTCACTTACCAGCAGAAGGCAACCCCTAGCAGACAGAGTAAATTAAAGCACATTGATAAGCGCCAGAAGTGCAGGTACAGAGGTGCAGGTAGAGAGCCAGCCCTTGGTATCCGCAATACACCGTATCTAAGAATATCTCTGAATTTAGCTCTAAGGCGTATATCCCAACCGTGCACACTGGGAAGGACAATTCTACACTCTCTCATTTTTCCATTCATCTCACACTGAGATCTCCCTCAATTCAGCACATTTATGTTCATTTTACAGGCATTTAGAGACACCATTTTCCCTTCTTTCACAGATGTTCCCATATAGAGCTTCCAAAACCTGCTAGAATAGGTACTGCTGCAAAAAAAAACAACATGAGGAAATATTTTTCTGCTGGGATTTTTGCTCCGGGGCCATAGCTAGCTCAGGTGAGCTGGACGGAGCCCAGGCTGTACAGACTGTTACCCCTGGGGAACCAGGCAGGAGGACAATCAGTGTTGAGCCAGGCCAACTGCTCACTGTCACACTGCCAAAAAGTTCCGAGGGAAGGAGTTATCTTTAAGAGCCTGGACTTTGCAAGCTGTGGAGGGTCTTCGCAAAGCCATTCCACAGGGCTGGACACCAACACCTCACTGGAAACCGATGGCAATTTGCTGCCTCCTACTGAAGAGCTTGGAAAATCCCAGCTATTGCTATATTGGAAAACCCTGCTCTTGTCCCAGCTGGCAGATGTGTACCTGACTGGGATTTGTGATGTGCTGGATTCCTCTCGCCCAGGGAGGCAGGGCAGGGGCTGGAGTACGGCGGCTGGAACATGTAGCTGTCGTTTGGCAAAGAGTGGGTGCGCCCCACCGAAGGCTTTCTCACGCTCAGCAAGTCCTTGCTGGGAGACAGGGTCAACGTGTCATCTTTGGAGCGGAGATCAGCCTACAGGGAAAAAACCAGTGAGGAAGGAAGACGCGACGGGTTGGGAAGAGGAGAAGTGCCCAGAAACGCTAGCGACAGCCATTGCAATCAGTATGGCACGATGGGCATGCACATCGTCAGTATGTACAAGTTGCACGAATGGATCTACCGGGAAGCTATATCCCTCATTTTGTATTGTCAATAAATTGTCACACAGAATGAACCACAGAAACAGAGGAAGCAACACTGTAGTAATAAACCATGACTATTTCAGGGATGTGCAAAGAAGGCATCATGCCTCAAGGCCAGCAAAGGTCACATGCTTTGCATAACTTTGATCCTCTGCAATAACAGTAAAGCTCTCTCTACGTGCCCTCATCAGCAAGTCAGACTTTTGCAAAGGTGAGTAGTTTCCTCTTCTAACAATAAAGGGAAAAAAAAACCCCAAAACGAAAACCAAATACAAAACCTAGTTTACAGAAAATATTCTCTATTCTGGCTCCCAGCACAATTTTATTGGTTTTTCTTCTCACATAATGAATAACTAAACCCATTTTATTGAAAGGGATATCTACACCTACTGCTTCAGGGTTAGAGCCATTCTCTAATTAGAAGGGATCTAATGCAAGCGAGGGTTATTGTATATATGTTGACTGTGGAGTTTTTACAGCCAAAGAGTCTCTTGGAATGGGCAGCACCAGAGGCAATATGGAATGAGGTGGACTCAGGTCTGATTTCATAAGGAAGTATCTTCATCCCAGAAATGTTCTTGAGTATTATTGTGTTGGACAGTGTTAGCAAAAATGGAAGCAAAGTCAACTTCCCTGGATATTTTTAACAAAAGGATTATTTCATCTTTAAAAGGTCTCCATTGAAAAACACTGAAATAAGATGTGACACCGTAGTCTGATACAGTATATTGCTGATCATTTTTGGAAAACTTTAAATCTTATTGTCTGGCAAATCTTCCCTTTGCTCAGTGCATTACAGATTTTCTGAAATCAACACTGAGATTTTTTTCCCAATTTTATCCTTCAGTCATAAAAACAAAACTTCACTATGGCATTTCATTTGCACAAGAAACATGATGAGATTAAAACGCATTTACAAAAAGGAAAAAAAAAATTAGGAAAATTGAAGAAAAGGAAAAAAACAGAAAAAGGAAGACCACTGTTGTAAATTTAATGAAGGAAATAGATCTGCACTGTCATGCAGCATTAGTTTCAGTCCTTGGGAACCTGCCGATTTGGATATAGCCTGGATACAGCCCAGATAAGAGAGACTGCAGTCTCCTGATATAGCTCAGGGAAGGAGAGCGAAACCTGTGCTGGGAAAGCTGAACTTGGGTTTAGGGAACCTCTCTGTTCCTCCCTGCCTTCCCCTTCCAAGCAGTACGGTCATGCTATTTAGCTTTCATATTATTTAGCTGAAAGCAGAAAAGATGGCCTGAAACCTGAGATTTCAAAATTCAAAACCATTTGGATCTGAACACGAGAATTTGGATTCGAGATCCTATCCAAACCCAACCTTTAATGAACCTTTGGGTTCACTGACAGGATCCAATACCACAGCGGGCTCCTTTCCACTTTCTGATCATCTCGGGGGAAATCTCATGAGTGAACTTCACGAAAACCATTGGAAATGGCTGCAAAATGATCTTCCCAGTCCAGCTCACAACCAGAGCAGCGGGAGCACATGACTTCTTGGTTCACTGGTAGTTTTGAAACCCATGTTGTTTTGGCTTGACTGAAAATCAAATCCGAGTTTTTTGTGAACCAAAAAAAAAAAAATAAATCCCAACCAAAAAAAATTTGGAGTCAAACAAAACATTCTGAGATATTTTTCAACTAAAGCTGTGTCTAAATAAAATGTAGAAATACTGCATTTAGAAAAGATTTCAATGAAAGCTTGCAGTTTTTCAGGTGTTTGGGAAACTCTTTTGACCAAAACACTGTTGCTACTGACACAAATTCACAAAATGCTTTGTTCAACGTAGTTTTGGTTTGGTTTTTTTTTTTTTTTTTTTTTTTTTTTTTTTTTTTACTATTTGTTTTACTTGTAGAAAACACATTGTTTTTACATGAGACGCCAAAGGAAAAATAAAAATGAATACTTGTTCCTTGCAAGGAGCCAAGTTTGTGGACAAGAGTGGTAACAACCCAGGACCTAATGGCATTAAGGACAACGTCCTGTTCAGGGGAAGGGTTGGTGCTATTTGGAAATGGGCTCGAACTGAAAATGCCATTAGGCAGGTGCAGAGAGGTGGGAGCAGTATTTCGAACCCTGTAAACATCAGACTATACAGCGACCAGTGTATGTACATTGCTTTCCAGAGCATTAAGTAAGTGTGTGTTAGTATCATCAGGAAAAGAGTCATCCGTCAGAGCTAAGGACCAGGACTTTTCAGAGAGAATATCTGACGTCAGAGACAGAGCCTCCATCTCAGCTAGAGGGATCTAAAGGGAGAGATGATTAAGCATAAGAAACCAGGACACAAATCTTTTGGAAAAGAAAAAAGAAAAAGTATCATAATCTAAATACTTCTAGACACTAAAGCAATATCCCTGCAGTGGGAGAAGCTACATCATGCACATTGTTACGGGGGCCAGAATGTTAAAGAAATGAAATATGACAAAGGAATGAAAAAAAAGAGCAGGACATTCATACTTAAATGCTTACCAGTGAGCTGGGAGGGAGTTTAAAACCATACACTAATGCTAGCATTGTATTACGTTGTTCTTCTGTCTAGGTGAAGAATCAAAAGTAACATTACTTTCATACTAAAGATATTTATCCTTTTGGCTATGATCAAATACAAGAGGCTTCAAGAACTTCCGACTTCTCTGAAGTTGTTCCTCCCCAATAACCATGCTGTTTGCTTGGCCTCTAAGCTAATCTGGTTGAGTCCGCAAAGATTCCCCAACACCAAAATCATTTTGCAGGTGGGGTATGGAGCGTGCCTTTCCCTGCGCTCCAGGGAGGGTACGAGGACCTACCCTCCCCAAGAGGCAGGTGGGACGATAATTAACTTCCTAATGGCTAAAAGGGGACAGGGAGAAACTTAGGGCTTGATTTTGGTCAGTGAATGCCTTCCTGGTGCCTTCAGTGGGTTTTGGCCTGCTAAAAAGCCTCCAGTGCCTGAGTAAGCACCAATAACTGCCCTACTAAAAGAACTGCCTGCATCTTCCAGCCCCCAAATGCCACCCCAGCCCTGGCCCCAAGCGCCTCCTCCGGCTCCGAGCAAACCCGAGCTGGGAATAGGTGCTGCACTGATGCCATACCAATGCGTCTTTCATGAATGCATCCCCATTGAAGGCATTCAAGTAATTGATAAGTCTTTATCAAAATGTTGATGAAGCTCTCTCCCTAGACACAGAGCTCTTTTTATAAGAAATGCAAAATGTCACTTCAGGTTTCGGAGAGAAAGGGGGAAAAGGAGACTGCAGCATCTCCCCCAGAGCAGCATCCCAGAGAGGCTGCCCAGAGAGGTTGTGGAGTCTCCTTCTCTGGAAGTATTCAAAACCCGCCTGGATCCGTTCCTGTCCAATCTGCTCTAGGGGAACCTGCCTTGGCAGGAGCACTGGACTAGATGATCTCCAAAGGTCCCTTCCAACCCCCACCATTCTGTGGTTCTGTGATCCCTGCTGCCAGGCACCACAAGGAGGGATGCTTGCCCTGAAGTGCAGGCTCAGCCCTCCCCAAGTCCCCACCGCAGGTACGTGTTTGAGGCTGGTGCCCGCGGCAGTGGGAGAGCGGCACTGGGGACAGCATTTGGTGGGCTAAACTACAGACGTGGCTCACACGGTCTGGACAAGTCCCAGGTGCTTCCTTTTCGTTTCTCACTGTGGGTTTTTTTTTTCCTATCCTCTATGCTTGAAAAGTCTTTCAACAGCAATATATCTTCCAAGAGAAACTACAGAGGCCCAGATCTGTTGCACTTAAATTGTCAGAGGGCTGGACTTTCTCACTCTTTGAAATGGCTTCGGTGGGGTGAAATAAACCCAGTGATGAGTGAACCTTGAGAGGCTCCAAACTTCAGCTGAGATAAAGAGGAGGGTCGGGCTCCTCTCATCTAACCTTGGGTTTGATATCTCCTCTACCACAGTCATCTGCTGGCAATGGATGAGAGAGATGCTTTGGAGGAGCTCCTGATCTCATACAAAGCTCCTCAAAAAAGTGTCGCTGCAAAGGCTGCCAACACGAGGACGGTGATCCCTAATGGGGACAGATTCAACCCACTGACTGGAGCCCGAGCACACGGGGAAAGGCTGCGCTAGAGCATGGTGGACACCAGCAGCTCCTGCCTGACGGAGCTGCTCCACCGGGAGCTGCTATTAATCAGGTTGCTTTCAGCAAGTCCCAGCACTGCTCTAAATTCCTGACTTGCCTGGGAACATGACAAATGGTGTGAACAGAAAAGCCAAAATGTAAACAAAACATCACACACACACACCCCCCTTCAGCCTCCCCTCGCCCAAAATTGAGTTTGAAGCCGTCAAAACATTTTGTTGGAAACATTCAATCGATTTATACGGGTTTTAATTACAGGGGGGAAAAAAAGAAATAGCTTTAATTTTAAAAGAAAAAGCCATTTCAAACTGGAACGCTATATTTTTTCATTACAAAAATGTCAAAACAAACCCATTTTTTTGCTGCAGCAGCACTTTCTGGTGAAAAATGTTGTGACAAAAAAATTTCTAACCAGCTCTCGCTGAGTTTCATACTGACCCTCTGCCTTCCCCGCCAAAGCTACTGTCTCTATTCCTCCGGCAATTCTTAGAGGCAACCTCTTCCCATAGCTTAATAGACCTCAATCTGGAAAGCGATACACAGCAATCAGAGGGAGACGCGTTATCCCGCTATATAAAGATCTGCAGTAGGATTTCATTTTACCTAAGCTTGTTCCTTTCCTCTAATGAACCACCGGGTTGGATAATTTAGAGTGTCAGTGAGCTCATAAATAAGCACACTGATTTAACAAGAAAACTTCACCTATTTTTAGCCAGAAAGTTAAAAAAAAAGATCAAGAAATATGGAATTTGCTCAATTCCAACTGCAGGAAAAAATAGGTATGCTTGAATTATTAGTATGGTCACTGCTGTGATTTAGGGAAAATATTTGCTCTAAAGAATCACACGCTTGAGAGTGGGTATTTTATTCTAAGAAGTAAATGAACTAATTTTAAGCAAGTATTACAGCCCTTGTTCGAGAAAGCACTGGAGCACACGACTACTTAAGTACATCATTAAGGGCTGCCTCGCCTTCTAAATCCAGTTTAGATCAGGGATGAGGATCTAGTTTACAGCGACCCACTTGCAAAAAGCCTCTTGAGGAAAATCATGCGAAACTGGATTTTCATGCAGTGTAAGTAGGCACAAAACGTAGAGACCATTTTATGATCCCCACCAGCTCAGGCTCTGCTCTGGGAAAACCTCACAGCGTACTCCAGGCTCTGCAGACGTGTCCTGACATTGCTACGGAGCCCCGGTGAGGAGCGAGAAGCCAAATCCAAGAACCCCACTGCAGGATGGAGAGGGGATTCTGTACACTTCCCCTACAACACTCGTGAGCAGTAAATCCCAACGAAAAACTTCTTACTGTGTTGAAGAAGGAAACTCAGAGCCTGTACTTTTCCTCTTGCATTGATATACGACATCATAAACCAAGATATTATCTCAACTCCCACAGAAAAAGCCAACATGACTTATGCTTCAAAATCCCTGTGACTACGTTACATAAAGAACTTTAACTCTCTATTAAAGGTCTCAGTCAAATCGAGTTTGGATGGAGACTTTGCAGGAAATTAGGAATATTAACCTGGTTCTCAGAGTTGTAATATTCGGGAGCTGGGAGGGCATAATGATGGCACACAGAGCCTGACAGGTTGTCCATCAGCTTCAGCTCTCCTTCCAGAGATTCCTGGATCAGCAGTGATATGGTATCAAACAAGTGCCTCTCCTAGGAGGGGTGGTGCGTAGCATGCAGAAAGAGTGAGCCAAAAAGAGAGAGGAAAAAAAGCAAGGAACAGAGGCAGAGAGAAAAAAGGACAGTGCATAAAACCCAGTGAACAAACGGGGAAAAAACAGAATTGGGGGGGAGGGGGGGAAGACAGAAATGTTGAGGGAGAAGAGCAGTAACAGAAACAACGGGACAGGAGAGGTGAGGCAGGAGAGGAGAGAGAACAGTGCAGTAATATCACGGTGAGCAGTGACAGCGTTCTCACACATTACTAGAGACGGGGACGCCGCCGGCTGCCCCGGGACCGTGGTGCTCCCGCTCAGGGGCCTCCTGGGGGACAGTTCTCGCTCTCAGCAAACACGGCCGGTTACTCCTGGGATCTGAGCTGTACAATGGGGCCGGTATAGCGGCATCTTGATACTTGGTGCTGTGAATTTCTACAGGACACTACTGCTGTAAGGTCTCTACACCCACTGTCCACATTTCCGAGCAAGAAGACCTAACATTTGACACCTAAATCCATATCCAGGGGTCACATAAATTCAAATAACCTGACTTGAAGAGAAGCTGAGCATCCTGTCCATGAAAGCTGCGGATGCCCAGGATGGACACACGTCAGGTCACTAATTCATGTGCCAGACATGGGTTGAGGTGCCTCGGTTGTCCTGGCCAAGTTCAAACCAGCTGGCCACAGCACAGCTGACGGGAGGTTATACGGAGCAGGGTCTGGCTTTCGCAGGCAGCATGGGAGCGATTTAAGGGTTGCACCTTTCACGGAGGGAATGCCTACTACATACAATGAAATGAAGACCACCGTTACAGTCAAACAGCACACAGTGCAAAAATCCTGGGGAACAGGCAAGCAAAAGAGCATGCTGACCACACGTCCTTGCAGGGTCGTGTCCTGGGAATTGTATTCCTCTGCTATCATGCTAAAGCATCAGATTTTTCCTGAAGGTTTTGGCTGGGAGAATAAATAGCCGGAATAAAATCTCCCGGAGGTTTTTGAGGCTTCTGTTTGAGTGAAAGAGCAAGGCACACACTCTGGAGATTATGACTAGAATAAGCCCTTTCCAAAGCCACCTTTGGCGAGGGCAGGTTTAAGAGACTGAAGAGCCGAGGGCATCCTTCCCACTGATCTGTCTTGCAGTTTCTCTTTTTGCCAGTGTGAGGACTGATGCAGGACAACAGCGCTGAGGACAGTTTGCCAGTACTCTGCTTTACATGTACAACAACAGTTGGGACATGTTGTTTCTTCCTAGAGGACGTAACGAGTCTGGATTTCCCCATACTGCCCTGAACTCCTTTTTCCTGTGCCAAAGAGCAGCTTTGGACTCCATCTCAGACATCAGTGACTCCTAATGGCACCAGAAATTTCCAGTAGCTTAAGAACTGAAACAAAGCTTAAGTAGGGATTTACTCTTTTTCACCCTTGGACTAAAGATCATAAATGAGTTTTTAATGCATTAGAATACTCATTAGTCCACCCCAGGCAGAAGCCAAGATATGCTGTTGTGAAATCATGATGTAATAAAAACTAATGAGGTCTGTGTAGAGTTTAACCCAATTTGCAATCAGCTAAGACTAAAAAAAGGCTGGACTGTTTTCCTTGTATAATTGCAGTTCAGTTCCCTCCCGAAGGACCTGTCTGGGTCTTGACCTCACCTCTCCCATTCCTCAAACTGAGTCTTCATCCAAAAACTGTGCTTTAGAGAGACTTGTTGCAGCTCGTAGCAGCTACCACGTTTCAGCCCTGCTCCGGCACTGCTCCTGCTGGTGGGAGTTTTGCCACCAGTTCTGGTGAGCTCAGGTTTGAGTCCCCTGGATTATTCTATTGTTAAAATAATCTTCTCTTACAAGCTTGATTGCGGGGATGGATTTTAAATTGAAGTCACATAAAGCAAATTTAATACTTAAGCAAAGATTAACCAAGTTTTATTCCTCTTTTATGTTGTGGTTCATGGTCTGCATTAGAAAAGCAAACACATTATGCTCATGATTTTGCTATCACAAAGGACCTAGCCCAAACTCTGGATTAGAGCAAATTTGGAGCTAGCTCTGAATTGGGTGGCTCGGACACATCTCCAGAACAAATTGCAAAGCTCTCTACCTCTGAACAGATGCGTCAAGGTGGTCTGGAGACTTGCCTAGGGTCTCTTCCCTGGAGCATCAGTTCCCACACCACAAAACAATCAGTCAGCAGACAGCGAGGAATACAAGCCCTGGACGCACGGTACACCCACTCCTTCATTACCGACTCGTGCATGTCTTCCCCTAGCAAATATGCAGGTCAAGCCCTCTTCACCCTCCAACTGAGATTCTCACCATAGGGTAAACTAATGAGAGCTGAGAATCCACCTTGATTTGCATGGGATTGGTACATCCACGGGGGCTCTCGGGTCTCTCTCCACTGGCGCCGCCTGGCCACGCGAAGATATCCGAGGGGCTGTGTTGGCCAGGGGTGATTGTCTTCATTTCCATCTCCAGTTCTGCTTCAAGCTCTGCCTCTTCTTTAGCCTCCTTGTTGCTCTCCTCCAAGTGCTTCATGAGCACGGCGATCACCACATTCACGAGGACAAACTGGGCCGTCAGCACGAAGGAGACGAAGTAGATGGGTGAAATGACAGTGTTGTAACAGGTGGACTCCTGGTCACAGTCTCGCAGTGTGTCCTGGAAACAGGGGGGAAAGGATGGAGGGATGTGAAGGGGTTCCAGCATGGACCTCGGTTGGCCAGCTGGTCATCTGGCTGCGATGGGTTCTCCCTTCGTGTAGAAAACTAAGAAGATTGGACAAATTTCATGCCTAGAATGGCAAAATACTTGCCAGTAAGACCTTACATTTCTGTGTGAGTCACCACAAACAAGCTCAGAGGAAATCGTCTTTGGGGTGTGTGACAAGACATCAACACCCTGCTGCTCCTGAAGGAAAGTCTGTTTTACCAGGTTAGAGACCAAATACACAAGAGTGTGGCAGACAGATCCAGGGCAAAGCAGGGTGCAGTTACAACCCGTCAGCTGTCCCACAGCAGCTGGGCTTGCAGACAGTCTTTCCTCAAGTTCACACCCTGTCATTAAGAGTTTGGCCACCTTACGCTCACCGTGGGCTACAAATGGACAGAGAAGTGATTTCTTCAGACTAGCTAGCACCCTGCGTATTCATAGACCAGATTTCTTCACAATAGCATGCCTGTATGGCTGTCCCCTAAGAGTCACTCTCTTTCAGAAACCTGGGTTTTCCCAAGAAAAAAACCCCAAACCAACAAAGTAATACCAAAGACAACAGTAATAGTAACTGGAGACTCAAGGAAAAAATAATACCAATACACGTTACTGAGCTAAACTTGTGCTACCTGAGACATGAGTACCTTTATTTTTTCCCCTTCTTTTTAAGTTGCTCTCTCAGGGTGAAAAAGGGAATATACGGAGTATGCCAGGAGCCTGCAACCACAGGTACTGCATTGCTGGGAGGAGGGAACAGAAATGTTAGAGGCTTTGCCCAGTGCATGAATGAAGAAGCCAGCTCACTGCAGGACGTGAGTGTCCTGGCTGAGCATCGTTACCAGTCTGGAGCAGAGTGGACAGCTTCTAATTAAGCAATTACAGGCAATTTTTTTTCCATGGGTCTCTTACCTTCATTATCCCATTCCAGTTGTCTCCCGTGGATACTCGGAAGAGAGTCAGAAAGGCCATCCCAAAGTTTCTGAAGGTGGCGTGCCGTCCCAGCCCCTCGCAGGGGTGCGTGTCGTCACACTCTGCAGGACCAAGCACAGCCGTGAGACCCCCGCTCGCACACCGCTCCCACCCCGTCCACCGGCACGGGAAGACTCACCAAGGTCTCCGAACAGCTCCACTCCAAGAGCTGCAAATATGAAAAACAACAACATGAAGAGAAGACCCAGATTCCCCACCTGGAAAGAGAAAAAGAAATGGGGGGAAAAAAAACACAAAAAAAGAACGTTCATTGATTTTTTTGTTCCAGACCTGTTTCTTGCTGTATTCTTTAATCCAAAACTTAAATTGCTTCAGGGGAAAAATGACCTCAATGTGAGGACTGTATCTCAGACTGTGCTTCGGAAGGGAAATGTGATTCTCTAATGACAGTAAAGATAAAATGATTAGCATTCCTCTGCAATAGGAAATTAGCTCTGGGCCAGAGGAGATCTGGTTTGATATGGCAGTGGGTTACCTGCGGCAGCGCTTGCATCACGGTGTCCAACAGGGCTCTCATCCCTACAGCCATCTTCAGCAACTTCAACACTGTGGAAAACACGTTCATAATATGGTAACGGCAGCATTAGCACGGAGCCGCAAACTCAGTCCCTCTCCCAGGAGCCACAGATTATAGGAAGAGAAATGCGAAATCATGTCAAGTGTTCTCCATTAGCCGCTATATTCTCTGGCCTTTTTACATCGCTCCTGGTTGCTTGGATACTATTAAAATGCCGTGAATAGCAGCATCACCTATCCTGAGACTTGGAGAACGCGTCATCGTTCTGCCTGGCTTTTCCTTTCCCCACTTTATCTGTGTTGGACCCATCTCCTTCTTCCTCTGGTTACCGTCAGCAGTTACTTTCCCAGCCCTGGAGCTACTTTCCCACTTCCATAGGCTACCCACTTTCACACATGATTCACTGAGGAGCTGATTTACACATCTCTTCCAGAAGGTTGCATTTCCAATTGGAAACCGCATGTATTTTTAATTCTGAAAGGGATCCAAAGCACAGGAAAAACACTTCCCCCCCCCGAGACACAGCAGCATTTCATTTCTCCTCCAGTTCCTCCTTTGCTTAGCTGAGGGCTGCAATCAGAGCAATTACGCCTCAGAGTACAATGTTGCCCTTCAGGAGGGCCTGGGAGTACTTTATTAAGGTCCTGAGCACTCACATTTTACGTCTTCATCATTTGGCCCTGAGACCTCCCTATTCTGAAAAAACAGGCCCTGAAGAAGCTGGCTTCCCAACTCGGGTACGTATCGTTACGAGTCTGAGGGGACAGATGGATACAGAGTGACGAGGCACGCTTTGTCACCAAGTGGTGAGATGTAAAGTCCCACGGGAAATTAAATTTATTAGATGCTTGTCTTTTAAAGCCAATGTACTCGAGCTTGTGTTCTCTAATCCCCGTTAGAGATGACTTTGATTTGACTGGCATATTTTTTTCCAGGTACATCTCTGGGAGTTACAGCCACAACTATTTCTCCTCTATTCCTAAGCTCTCAGCCTTCATCCTCTTAAGATAGAAACACACGGTCAGTTGGCTCAGCTTTTTGGCTCCTTGCAAGTATTTTCCCCCCATTGTTCTTTTATTTGTTTACAGCCTGTTGATGCCAGAACTATGCACATCGTGATGGGGATGTGCCCCAGAACCGTTTCCCAACGCTTAACTCTTTCCCGGAGGGGACCCTGCACCTCGAACACAAGCCAATTCTGCTTTATTCGTCTCACCTCGAGCGATCCTGAGAACCCTCATGATTCGGATAATAGTGGGGTTAATTGGTAGCGAAGCGTTCACCTCGATCTCTTCCAAAGTGATGCCCATGATAGACAGCAGCACGATTGCCAGATCTAATTGGTTCCATCTGGAGACAACAGAAAATGAAGTTTAACGTCTACTAAGAAGCTGGCAAGGGGAGGGAGCTTGTTTCGCACGAATTCCAGTCATTTCAATGGTTCTAGCACTCAAATGAATCTGCAGCATTTTTCTGAGGGTATTATACAAAACCAGTTATGTTATGAAATCATTATAACTAATGCATCTCGTTAGAAAATCAGCCAATTCCAAAGATATTCTTGACTGAGGGGAAACAGAAACAAAAGCTGGGCAGTTTTCTACCCAGAGGCTGCAGACCTCAGGGGAGATGCTGCGGTATCTGTCCGGCCACTTCTAGACATGGCAGTGGTGGACCTCAGCGTGAGATGTGCCCTAGAAAGAACCGGATCCTCCCCATCCAGTCCTTGCCACAAAAACCACACTGGGTGAAGGAAAGACCCCAAGGATTCGTGCCAGGTCAGAGGCGTAATCCCAGCGTGGTCACCTGAAACATGGGGAGATGATGCGTGGAACCATCTCCCAGCTGCTGCAGGGCTCGTGTCAAGTCCTGCTCAGTGCCAGTGCTCTTGGTATTAACATTGAAGGAGGCAAAAATGGGTGGAGAAAGATTCACCAAGGACGTAAAATCTGCATGTGTGAGGTAAGACAATGAAAAATCTAGAAAGAGAAGCAATTTCATCCATTGCTTGGCATCTGCATCAATTCCACTCAGGACCAGATTCTCTCTCTTGGCATAAATTTTGTCACTTCACCAGGTCCTCTTGATTATATGGACATGCAACTGGTGAGAGAGGAGAACCAGCCGCTCGGTGTGAGACTCGCTTTTATTTCATCCATCCCCAAGGGCCAAAGTGGTGCAATCACACTCCTTGGCATGCACGATCCTTTCTCCAACTCGCATCCCAAAGGCCCACCTACCCTGGTTTCAATCAGTCACACCAAAAAGCGTTCACACAACTCAGACTGACATCACCAGGAGGAGCATCGGGGTCCAGGACACTGAATTTGGGCAGCTGTCTCCAGAAACCTGCTGCTGACCCCACGGCCAAGGTGGAGCTTTTGTTACCTGTCTTGGAAGAAGCGACGAAACCCAAAGGCAATAAGCTTGAAAACAGACTCCAGGACAAAGATAACGGTGAAGATGTAATTGCAAATCTTCAAGGCTTCATCAAGAACCTGGGATGTGGACACAGGACCTGGGTTAGGTGCTAGCTCTGCTGAGGGGCTTTGCTCCTCCAAACCCCACCCTCCTTTCACCAGTTACTCATTTCCTAACCACAGATAAAAGGCGCCAACCGTGGGCTCTCTCTGAGAACAAATGTCCCAGGGAAGAGTCCCAGGATGTCAGGGAGTGCACAGACGGCGTTTCTGCCTGGCCCCAGCCCAGCCGCTGTAATTCACAGGAGGGGCCGACGCGAACCCAAGGCACAGCTCAGACCCCACGGCAGTGACGCAGCCCCGGCTGGCACTGCCTGGGCGAGCGGTAAGAGCTGCTGCCTTTGCAGGTGTCAGCAGCGCAAAAACCCTCGTGCTCTGGGCAGAAAGCTGAATTTCATCCCACTCACTCATTTGGGCACTGCTGCAAGAGCCATGGGCTGGCCGGGACCGGGGAAGCGCTGGCCAAATGGCTTCTTTGTGACAGCCTGTCACTTACTCCTCACCTTGAGCTTTTGGCAAGGAGCAGGGAAGAGGGATGGCATGCCAGCAGGAGCGAGTGTCTCGGGTTTTCCTCTGCCCGCCCTTCCCTCTGCAGAAGTCACAGCCTTGCCATTGTCACAGGTGCCTCCTGGCTGGGACAACTCCTGCACGGTCAGGCATTAAGCCACGTCAGAGGTGATTTCATCCCAAAAGTCCTGCTCCTGAAGGAGCACTGTGGTAGCAGCATCCTGCACGGCCTCTTAAGTAATGTGCATTGAATTTCTCACTGCTGGCAAACGAGATGGTAACAACTGAGTCCAGGGCACTGTTAGGGAATGTGGGAGATGGCAACAGAGTGCTCTCAGACCAAAACCAAGAGCTACTGATCCTTGAGTGGGAGAAGTCATAGTAGAAGGGATTTAAGCCACGCTCTCTGTCTTCATGCTACAGTTTAGCTTCAAGCACCCATGGACAAAAACGACCTCATGTGCCCAAGAAGTACAAGCCCAGCCACCAAAGGAACCTGGGCTGAATGAGCCTCCCTGTCATACTGCAGGGGACCTGGGCTCTGCCAGCAAATGAGCATATTTATTTGGCAAAAGCAGATTTTGCGCGGTAGCTCTTTGCTCGAACCACCTCTATGTGCACAGCAGCTCCTCCTCTCTATGGGCAGATGCAGCATCTGTGGCTGGGATCTCACCCACAGGGCATCCTGGGGTATCCCACCACCGACCCCTTTCAGCACCAACGTGCCGAGCAATGGTTAGTTTGGATATAAAGCTCTCTGGTACATTTAACCTTTTAAATATCTACAGGATCCCAGCCATCAGTCACCCAGAGCAGAGTGATTTCGGGGCCCTGATTCAGCAGGACTCTCAAGCATGTGCCCGGCTCTAACGGTGCTGTCATCTCAGCACAGCCCAAGCTTGGAGTTGCTACCCAGATGCTGCATACCAGAGGCTTAGAGACAAAATGTTATTTTCCTAAAGAAAATTAAAAACAAAAGCCTGCCCAACATTTTTATAATACAAGAGAAAATGTAGCTGCAAAACGACTGCGGTAAGACTCCCGCCCTAGAGCGATTCCAATACAGCCTCCTTAGCCAACAACCTTTTTCATCACCAAATGACTGAATCATGCAATGAGCCTTCCAGGGTATTTAAAGGTGACCTGAACAGGAAAAATAAATTGGGCTTGTGCCCTTTCACTTTTTAGCTTCTTTACGATAGGCTGGAGGATATTTTTCCCCTTGCTCGCATGTCTTAGTTGTTTGGGTTTTTTTTACATTAAGTATTCAAGTCCTGTCTAGTCTTAAAGAATATTTCCTCCTATTGTGTGTTATATTTATTCATTCTGAAAGTGGCTAATAAAAATAAGTACAAGTTATATGGCAAAGGCAGCTATTTCCATTTCATTCTTACGCACAAGAGACTTGACATCCCAGGACAGGCTGTTTTTATTTTCAGAATATGACAAAGACCCAGGAACTTAGTGTACTAATATATTAAAATGTATTTTAAGGACCAGCACAGAATCCAGTGCCTGTGAAAACTGGGCCCTACGGGACATTGGGGATTTAGGAGAAGCTTTGCAAAAAGAAACATTTCAAAAATTCTACTATTCCTTTTCCTTTTTCTACTTTTTTTTGGTGGAAATCCTAAGTCAAATGGAAGATTTCAATGATGATCTCACCTAGCAAACAAAAAACCCCATGCTCTCACTCTCATTTGCAAAGCACTTTGTTTGCACTTAACTAGAAGGGAGACGCGCAATGGGATCCAGGTACCAAGAGCCACGGTTCGAGCTGGAAGCCAGATGAAGGATGGGTGCGCTCCACGGGGCAAAGGGGCAGGTCGGGCATGGTGAATGGGAGCCGTGAGGTCTAACAGCAAAACTGGCCTTAACTCTGCCCATCAGCACATCCCACCATGGCTGAGCACGTGTCCCCCCTGCTTTTCCCCCTCTCTGTCCCGGTACCTTCGGCTGCTGGTAGTGCTCCATGGCCATGGTGATCACGTTGAGGCCGATCACTCCAGTGATGAACAAATCCAGGTAGTGGCTGGTGCACATCTGGTGGATCAGGAGGCGGAAGCGGGAGTAATCCGAATAGTAGGGCTTACACTGTGCTTCTGCAGCGGGGAGGAGGAGAGCGGAGAGGCACGTCAAGTCATTTCTCTGCGTCTTTCTGAAGTCAATGCACCCTCACTTTCCAACTCCAAAGATGATAAATTCTAGACCGATTACAGCAACTTGCTGTACTTTTTATTTCCTTTTTTCTTGCCGGCATGTTACCATTTTTAATACACAGCAGGGCTCCCGTCATCTTACATCCATTAAACATCTTCAGTGGGACATGCGCTATACTCAGCCTTATGGCATCAGGGATGAGGTGAGCTGGGACTAATGTGCTGCTAAAGAATGTCTTCCCTGTAGGGAAATTCAAATTAAATTGAAATGAAAACAACAATTTTTGTTTCTGCTGATCTTAAAAGTCCTCAAAGTATCTAAAAACCCAATTAACGGTCAGGTGTTGGGGACAGATTTTACTAAGAATGGCTTAAAAATACAGGCCATTGAGTTAGCGGTGGTCTTTGAAAAAGAAGTAATTCAGACGTATTATGCTCTTTGCAATAAACTGTAGAGAGAACAAAATTCAACACTTTGGCTGTCAGAGCCCTGAAAAATGGTCCTTAAAAATACCAAGGAAAACTGATCAGTCAGCCTTAGCGATTAGAAAATAATGATCCTCCATTTGGACAAGATTATCAAAGTACAGATTTCACTGTTCAACTCATTCCCATGTTCGGCTGCCTCAGGGATGACACATGCTCTTTAGACCCTGAATGTTCCTAGAGATAAACTCATTTACTCACCTAATCTCTAATGAGGAAATGCCAAGGCTGAGTATATAATTCAGTACAATTTTCAAGGAGGCATTATGATGCAGATTGAAGTGGAAAGGACTGTCTTGAATATGTCAGAGTATAATATTACTCTCATAATTAGATGATCAACTGGTTATGAAAATTATTGAGCTGTAAGAATTACGTGGCTTGATATTTAGTGCTGCTGAGCAAATGTACAGTTTGATACATTACTCTGAGCAAAAAGTTGGGCAGAATGAAGCCATGAAACACAGGTTTGGGTTGCCCTCAGGGAAAACTGATTTTAGAAGATTAAATTCCGCCTGGAAATAGAATTCACTTTGTCAATAGCCAATGACATTGCAATCAAACCCATAGATTTAATGGTTTCCTGCGCTCCCGCTTTGCAACAGGATCCTGAAAAATCAGAGAAGTTTTGTTTTTTCCATAGAGACAGACCTTTCCCTTACAGCCCAGCGACCAGAGAGACGAATCACTCAGCAGTTTTATTCTGTAGGGGTTTGGAACGCCCAAAATTCTGCTTCAGTGTCATCAAATGAAAGACAGCATTAATATTCACTTTCTGATCTGCAGTGTGCTTTAGGTGATCTGTACCTGAGTGCTAAAGCACGATATCGATGAAAAGGTCTATAAAATGAATTTTCATGCTGAATCTATTGAGTGCTTACAAAAAAGCAGACTGGTAGCTGCTGACTCACTCGTAAGACTTTGTCAGATATCTGAGAATCTGCATAAATCTCCATAAAGTCAAGATATCTCGATCACATTATGCTAAATTATGAGTAGCAAATTAACTAAAATGTTTGAATACAATTAGGTTAGGAATAGGACCTATTTTTATGAACCAACTTATCATCTCAGAAAGAAACACCATCGTAATTGGATCACTTACTTCTTCTACATTTATGTATAATTCACATCCAAAAAGAAAAATGTCAATGTTTCTGCCGTTTCTTGCAGTGGATTTACTTATGAATAATTACACTGGAATTCAAATTTTTCTTAGCTTTGATTGACAGGTAATTCCAAATCCTGCAGAATAGCACCGACGCCGTTAGAACAGAGAGAGGATTTAGAGGGAGGTTGTAAAATGTCTCCTGTGCAGGGCTCCTGCACCTGGATTAGCCAGCGCATGGCCTCATAAGCAGGGCTGCTAATTGCTCATGTATCCACAAAGGCTTCTCCCCCTTCACATCCCCCCTCTCCCAAACCCCCTCTTCCCACCTTTCCCAGCACGTGCCCCCAGCTTTCCACAGCCAAACATCTCGGGGTGCTGCTCTTGCAGATGCGCTTGCAGCCTTAGAAAATTACCATGAGTAAATGTTTCATCCTTCCCCATTAACGCTGTCAAGAGGGGATTTGTCAGCCCTGTCCATGAGTCACGCCACCACTGGCTTCACCCGTCTCCGCATGCCGGCCGTGCGTATTAGTGCAATACAGATATTACCGCGAGATGAACCACACACAAGATAGCATGCTGCCCGAGGACTATAGCTACTGTGTCTAGGTGGGCAGGGAACTTTCAGAACAGATAAACCGTTTTCTTGCTATTGTATAAATATCGTTTCTTTAACCCGACCTGCGCCGTTCTGCAGAGAAGTTGGGTGTTGCTCATGTAGAATTATCCAGGTGCAAAGCCCGTGCCCCCTATCACACAGTATCATTTCTAATTATTGCAGTAAAGAGCTAAACAATACCAACATCTTGGGAAATACAGACATCTGTTAAACTCCAGGTGGTGAACTTCACAACTAACACAACACCACATTACTGTACTGTTACAATACACTGTGTCAGGAACAACAAGAGCTCTGGGTTAGTCTTGGTTATTGCTGGAAAGGTTAACTTGGCTTCCCGGCACACATGGCGTTAAAGAAAAGAGGAGGAGAGCAAACGAACAAAAGAAGAATTGGCAGGATGAGAATGTGAGAAGATGGGGAAATACAGCAAAAGCCCACCACGAGGCACCAGGCTGGTAAACAGGGTGTAAATCAAGCTGCTTCACCGGGGCTGGAGGCCAGGAGTGGGGGACAGGGAGAAGAGGCTCCAGTTTAGATCTCATTACACTGGGGAAAATCAGCTCAGACAGTGAATCCCGAGCAATCTCCTCCTAACCCAGGCAGGAAAGAGATTTTGCAGCTGGGTTGAGAGCTGGCTTGGGAGATCCCCACCCATTCATCCCGGTCTAAGGGCACTGCGCCGGCAAGGGGAGTGGGTGTCCGGCATGGGGGGCACTCAGTTTTGTCATTTTTACGGGCTCTCAACTCAAGTTGTTTCCCAAGCAGATGTTCTGTACTCCTCTTGGCATCATCCCGCGGGATTATAATTGATCCCCTTGCCAAGGGCTGGGAGGTAGAGAGCAGCAGCCCCGGCCTGTGTTCCGGGGTATCCAAACTCATCGCCGTCCTCTCCTGCCCGTTTGGAAAGGCAGTGTGACCAGTGGTAAGGCAGGATAAACATTTCCCATTCTAATCCCGCTCTAACATATCCCAGGCCAGGCGCCCTTCGGCTTCGGCGACCACAGCCCAGGTCTGGGGCGTTAAACCCCGTGCTGCCATTTGCCTGACAGCTCTGGGATGTGACCTGTGAAACGGCACCGGTGACCAGCAGAGCAGGGCTGGAGGCAGCCCTGGTTTTGCTGGGCAGTGCCACTGCCAGCTCCTGGCCGGTCCCAGGGCTCAGCCAGTCTCTGTCGGCACTGCGGCAGATGGGGCTGGGAACATGCTCTTCCCATTAACTGCGTTGTCTTGGGAGGAATCGGGCTGGGCATGCGACATCAAAATATCCCCGAATAGTGGCTGCCTCCAAATATAGCCCTGTCAAGAGAGAAATTGCCACTTTCCCCGAGGTGGCTTTCGAGCTGGAGGTGCGTGGGCATGGGAAATTGGAATTCACAAGAGTGGGACAATTCCATTACCATCTTCTCCAGCTTCTTCCTTCTCCTATAATAAGGGAATTAACTACTTTGCAGGTCTGAGTATATCTGGAGGACAGCGGCAAACCAGTGAGCAATGAGCCCGTGACGCAGCTGGATTTACAAACTGTATCAAGAATATTATTAGGTTAAAAAGTAGTTTGCACTGAAGGAACTTTTTTTATTTAAACACAGTGTTTTACTTGGCTTTTATTGTACTGAATGGATTTATTAAAAAAAAAAAAAGCAAAATGGAAAATGATAAATTATTTCCACTGAGAGGATTCCAGTTGTGACAGAATGTAGACTTGAAAAAAAAAAAAAAGGAAAAAATAAAATTATAATATCTCACTAAGCACCAGGCAGCAGCACACACACACAATACTCCATCTTATCATCACAGAAAGAGAAAAGAAGCCCTCTGTAAGTGCAGAGATGTGTAGAAGTTTTGGGGTCACAACTCCAGATTTCTCACTGAACCACAGGCGGTTCATCTACGGCACCCGGGACCGATTCCCTCATATCCCCCATGGTCAGGTTCAGAAGTAAAATCTTTCTGTTCCCTCACGCTGGTGCCTGAAGAGCAGCGTGGCACATTTACTACCACTGGATCCAAAGAAAAGACAACAAAAGGAAACACAAAGCACAGACCTCACAAGTGCGCACTTTTTAAAGGCAAACTCTAAGAGTCTTTCTGAGCCTGCGTGGGATAACAGAGGGGTTTGGAATGAATTCAATGCCTTAAAGATAAAGTAAAATAAGAAAGCCTTGATATAGCTCTGTAGGACCAGGAGAAGACTCACAACCAAATAAAAAGAAGAAAAAATAAACAGACCCCCCCAAACCCAGTGACAACACCCGCCTCGTGCTGCCCCTGTTTCGCAGGAGAGGACAGGAGGTCTACTAAGAAAAGCAAGAATGAAGGCAAAGAAATAAAAATACCAGGAATGGCAATGGGAGGGAGATTCGGGATTTATTAAAGCATGTTGTGCTAACTTCCAACACGGCCATAGAAATAAAAGGTAGGAAACCTTGGTCTGCCTGAGTTATCCTCGGCAGTGAAAGCTGATAGCCCTCACCTTGCAATTTTTATTTCATCGAAACTCCCTGCAATACGTGAGAGATGGATGGAGCCCTGCTCCCATCTCCAGCACTGGGAGCTTGTTCACAGGTGAGAGTTTTAATGGCACAATTTTCCTAGCATATTATTTTTGTCGAAAATTACAGCTATATTTGTTTCTATGTTGGCGCCTCTTTAATTATTCAGGCTAATATTCTTAAGTTATGAATTAAACAAAATGCTTGCCAGATCAAAGCTTCTTCTAAAAATAAAAAGAGCAAGGGACAGATTTGCAGCCCTGAGCACTGTTCTGGAGAGGGGGAATGGGAAAGGGAGACAAGAGCGAGCCCTGGTCGGGGTGGCCAGGTCAACCCCCCAGCTGGTCCATCCCCTCCAGGACCTGGAAAGGCTTTGAGGTGGCATCTTCATTTCTTTTCATTTACAAGATGCCTTGTGGATTGAGCAACTCTCAATCAATATGAAGAACGTACCAGTTTGGCAACACAACAGATAAACCCTATGTCCACGCCAAGGGTTGGTGTGGGGTTGATCTTTCCATTAAAGCACTGAGGTTCTGCACTATACTGAATTTTACCCTGCTGAAAAAATACCGTGCCTCCCTGAAGCACGGGGTTTGAGGAGCAATGAGTAAGGGCTGGAGAAATAATGAAATAACCTCCCTAAGCGAGACTGCCTGCCTTCCAGAGACACTCCTGCAAATTATTCAGAGACTCCTAAGTTGGTGGTTGGAAAGCTAGGGTAAACAATAAAGGACCCATTTCACAGTCCAGTCATTATTCTCTAAGAAAACTCAAAAAGAAAAAGAAAAAGAAAAAAAAAAGGCAATAAAAAAAAAAGGTTGTGAAAAGTCTGACAGTGTCTTAATGAAAACCAGAAAAAAAAAATACTGAAAAACATAACATGATCAAGGGGTAAATTAAGGGTTTGCAAGTGTCAGTCCTGAGCCAGGTCTGCAGACCTGCAGTTCAGAATGATATGCGTGTGCCATGAAGTAAGCAAACGAGCTTTGCACCACACACACGGTTTAGTGGGATGCCTCACAGCAGCGGTGGCCAGCCGTTAGTGACACAGCACTGCCATTCAAGTGGGACGAGACGTGCCGACTTCCCAGTACCTTGCACTGCACTGGCTGAGCTCTCCATTAATACATCATCCAGCATTAGATCTAAAAGAATGAAACGGCATTAATCACCCGGCAGGACACACGGCAAGACTTCCCTTCCCCTTCAGAGGTCCCTACGGCTCTCAGGCTCTCGGTTGCCTCTACAGGGAATGTTTTCTTGCGGGATCCTCTCCTTGTGTCTCATGGAGAGTGGGCTCAGGTATGTGGGCTCATCGTGAAAAAGGAAGGGCTCTTGTGCTTCTCCCACATACAGAGGTGAAAGCCCAAGAGATCCCCGAGAGCCCCCCAGCTTGATGATGATGAAGCAGATGACACTTCTGAAGGACGGACTTTGTACATATCCTGCTGGGCCAGTACACTACACTGCCTACAGCTCATTGAGCTGGGATCTCACATGCTTTTCTGGTTTTCAGATGTCCGCTTCGGTAAACGCATTTGAAGAGCCTACAATCAAAAATGACTGCGCAACCAGTTGGATGTCTACGTCTGACATCCATAGGTTGGTTTGGGCATCTGGGGCCACTCAGGAAGCCCAGCTGAAAGGAACCCTCATGCAGTTGCTGGCATAATCAAAGCTCTAGTCTTGGTATCATCTGCAAGTTCCCACCATGCAGCATGAAGCTAAGCAAGGACATCTGTTGGCTCTGAGGGCAAAGCTGGACATGGTCAATTAAAACCAACGTTTCACTGAACGCAAATTGGGAAAACTGTTCTGAAGCGATTTGGAGGGCTTCATACTTTGCTCTTGAGAGGTTTTTATGGCGACTGAATACTCAGCAATATTTGATCCTCAGTAAAATAGCTGTTTATTGCCTCTTTAATTAGGCATTTCATAGGACTGTGTGAATAACTACATCTCCAAGGATGGTTTGTGATTCCTTCCCGCTGGGAAATTGCCCAGACTTACGTCTTTTCTTCATCTAGTTCCTCTAGCATTATAAATAAGGTCATTAATAATAACTAAACATCTATTTTTCTTCTACAGAAATGTCTGCTTTCCAAAACTGCAACTTTAAATAGGGATCTTTCTATCAAGCCTTTAAAAACATTTTCTTCCAAAACTGCAACTTTAAATAGGGATCTTTCTATCAAGCCTTTAAAAACATTTTCTAACTCATCAGCCTGAAACTGTGTTTGGGAACTTGGACTGAATGAAAGAGCTTTCTAGGCATTTTCTTGATGTGAAAAACAATTAAAAAAAAAAGATCCATCTGTATCCCACTTAACTGAGAACAGTTTAACGTGTCCTCCACTGCTCTTGAGGGAAGCCTCCATCTTTCCACTGACCATCGAGGAAGCCAGGCTCTTGGCATAAACCAAAGTTTGATGTCCAGAGGCTGGTGTGATACATCCTATTGGTTACAAAACTTGTGAAGCTCATGGGACTTAAAGACTTGACCAAACAAAAGTGCTGGGTAAGTGTTGAACTGAGAGAGGCTGAGACACCGTTGTGGTATGTGGTTGCACGATTAAGCCTGTCACAGCTATTAAACACCTCTTAGACTATTAAAAAAAATAAAACAGACTTGATATTACCAGCTTTCGGAACAAGCGCCTGATCAGACAGCCTCTTAAACAGTACTGAAGTCTGTCAAAGATAGAGAAGACATGTGAAAGGGGACACAGAGAGAGCAGCAGGCGGACTGACCAGGGAGAGGAAGAGCGAGGCCACGGACACAGAGGGCAACGGAGAAAGTGCAGTCAGAAGAGAGAACATGCAAGAAGACTACCTCTGACCTGTGGCCCCTGGCTGACTTCTTTCTTACTTATTCAACCAAATTAAAAGAAATAAAGGACTAAAGGACAAATGTCAGGTTGGCAACTTTTGACAGAGCAGAGGTCTAGCCTCCTTTCACCTGTAAAGCCTTCTCTAGGCAGGGCTGCAAGCTTGCACATCCAGTTTGGAGTTGGGTTCAATTTGCGTCAGTGCTATTTTGTCTAGGTAGTTACTCTCCTCAACTGCTTTTGTTTTTTTTTTCTAATCTGTATTTCTCAAGCAAATGCATTGATATGTTTCTCGAAGGAGTTTTTAAGCATCACTAGAATGAGATGGCTCCATTATTTTATTACACTCTTGAATAGCAGTGGTGCTACTGTGCCAATAAATAAACCTGCGTGATAAATGGGACAGGTAACATCACTGTGGCATTACAAGGCTGTAATAAACCAAATAGTGAATCCAGTTATCAGCAACAGTGCTCATGACTCAGAAGATTTATGGTGCCATTCGGCACTGCTGATCTTTGCAGTTGTCACTATTTGTGTAACACTGAGCTCTGCTATCCAAGAAGCTCCAGGTCTGATTATTATTATATTTTAATTTAAATAACCTCCAATGGAAAGGTCATTGCAAATCATGCAGCCATTAAAAAGGCTTCCATGACTCCTTGCTCAGCCTAAAACAACACTATTTCCTTCATGCAAATTTTGTAGCTGGACATGCTTTTGGGAGAAGAATGATCACCAGACGCGAGGCAGGGAGGGGAGGGAGGAGGGGATCGTGTGGAAGGTCAAGCAGGACTCAGAAAGATGTGGAAAGACTACCGACCAGCCATCTGTTTCTCCTTACTCCTTCTCTTTTTCTCCAGCCGGCGAAGCCTCTTCTCCTCCCGCCTCTTGGCTTCTTCCTCCTCCTGGTGCTGCCGACACTTGTGGAAATTCTCCACCACCACCCCCACGAACATGTTGAGGACGAAGAAGGCCACGATCAGCAGGAAGGAGATGAAGTAGAGGAGCATCCACGGGTTGTAGTTCATGACTGGCTGCAAAGTGGAGGAAGGCAAATGTCAACTGAACCTTAAAAAAAAAAAAGGGAGCAAATTGATGCATCCGTCACATCCACAAACCTTTGAGGCAGCTCTGTGTGCTCTGCTCTTCCTGAAAATTAGAGCCCTCTAAGACACTTTAACTGAATGCTCCCAAAACACAACGCACGTTGAGGACAGAAGAACCACCTCTGCTCTGCCAACAGCAGGATAGCAGCATCCTCTGCAGCTACTGTAAGTTCCTCACCAAAAACCTGTACCTACACAAAGCACTTCTTTTCTCCTTAAACATCTAAATTGCTTAAAAAGTCAAACCATTCTTCGATAGGTGCGGTTCTCCTAATGCTAGTTACACCGGTCGTGTTGCAAAATCTGTAGGAAAAAGGCTAGGTCCAAATCCAGACTTTTCACTTGACTCCTTGTCACGTCCCAGGACTTGGGTTCAACGGCTGCCTCCATCCCAACCCCATAACCCCATTTGACTGTGGAAGCCAACAGCACTTTGCAAAACAAGAGCCCAAACGTGTCACCTTTGACAACTCATTTCCTACAGCTCTGCTAGAGCACGTACCTGCTGGTCAACTCCCACAGCATCTAAGCCATCGTACATGATATCCACCCACCCATCCTTGGAGGCCAGAACAAAGAGAGACATCAGGGCCTAGAAATACATGGAAAAAAAGTTAGACATAGTTGCACTAAAGCTTTTCTACCTGTAACATTTCACTCCTCTTTGCCCTTTCCTGTCTGGAGATTATCATTACCTGTCTGATAATGGGACACTTTGATGGCCAAGGTTTCTCCTGGCAGCAAAAACCTATCAATGTCAGCGCCTGGTTCAGCAATAAGCACTAATTCGGAAACCACAAAGCCAAAGACAAAAGCAGCTTCATTTCCACCCTCCAGGTCTCTGCTGCTCCCGACTAATTAGTCCTTACCATGCTGCTAAAATAAGGCTGTGCTGCAGAGATGGTTGAAAGTGTCCGGCTCTATTAGACAAGCCCTTCTGCAAGATATATTTGGTTTGTTATGTAGCAGTGAAGCAATTAAGTACTCCACGAAGCCACATGTGCTTGTTCTGTTCCGAAAAGAAGTGTATGCCTGCTTGGAAACACTACCTTTGGGATTTACAGAGACAGAATGCTGCGTATGTGAACTGAATATTTACTGTGACTGGTAGTGCCCTGTAAGAAAATCCCATGGGATAATAATGCACAGGTTTTAAGTCAAGGAAGTAAAGGAGCAAAGAAGCAGATTACCATTCTATTAATACCTGGCCGAGATTATCAAAATTATACTTGTGCCGGACCCATTTGTAGCTTGCTTCTGTACAATCCGATTTATTTGTGATGTTTCTGGTGTCCTCCCCCTGGCAGACAAAAAACTTGCCTTTGAAAAGCTGCAAAACACGCAAAGAAGAGAGGAAAGGTAAGGGTTTGGTCCGCAAACTCTGCGTTCTCTGCAGATGATGGGCATTTCTCCTGGGGCATTCTGCACAGCCCACGCCGACCAGAGGTTAAGGGAAATGGCCTCATTCGTGCTGGTTATTAAGTGTGAGCAGCCTGCATAATATGCACCTAATGAGCAAATGCCTGATTTCACATCATTTAGGACACCCACCTCGTGCATTAGGTTGTCCGGTTCAGTGATCCGAGACTGGCCTAAAGGCCTTTGCTTCTGGGTCGCCAGCTCAAGTGTAGCCCTGGCTAATAGCCCAGACCAGCTAATGGCTTCTCACCACACCTGGAATGACTCCGGCGACTCCAGCCCAGTTAACGATGCTGGTTTCAAGAATCGTCGACAAATTAAATGTAACAGGGGCCCTCTGTCAGCAGAGAAAAAGTGGCACTGAAGAGGCACAGCGATGGACTAAGCTCTGCTCTTACAGGTCACCAGGGGACACATCAGAGAGGAGCCGAGCTGCTGCGAGTGACGTTGGGCTCTCGCTGGAACAAGACTGCTGTCAGTCCAGCTCCGGTCTCTGACCATGAATGCTGTTCTCCAGCCATCATTAGGCTCTGCAGTCCGTGCAGGGGTCTCTGAAATTATTCCTCATGCAGAGCTTAAGGAGTCAAGCCCAACTGGTGCCGGGTACCTGATCCCAAGCTTATTTCCTTTGGTGTAAGCCAGAAGAGATGCGGCTCCTGGGGAGTCAGCTCCTGATTTACACCTGCACGAGGAACATGAGCCTCCACGCACTTAATTCTAGACCTGGTGCTTCCCGTGCACAGAACAGATTGTGGCAGGGGATGATTACTGCTTCAGACAGGGTGATTGATGCTAGCAGGATGGATGGTATCAGAGCCCGGGAGACATCCAACAAATCTGGTTTTATTTGCTGACAGAAGCTATTGACGTTACTGCTTTTGGGGAAAATGGCAACCTGCTCTCCAAGCTCCTTAAAACACCACCTGAGTATACAGAGAAAAGATGCTGACGGGTTTTGATCTGTTGTTCTAGACAAATATCAGTAGAAATAATAGCGAACAAGATAAACCCACGCATTACTCCATGGGTTTCCTTCCGAAATCAACAGCACAAGGATGTTTTCTAGGCATGCAAAATTAACCACCACTCAACGCAGTCATAAAACTTCTGGATGCAAGAAGAGAAGTATTCCCTGATCTTTCCATGGAGAAACAGTATCCGTGGGTAAGACAGACTGGGGAGATATAGCCTTCACAGAGAAAAGTTTTATTTAAGCAGGAAGGTAAACAACTTTTTAATATATTGTCTATAAATATAACTTCTCCAGATGCTGGACTGTAATGCCACTCAGATGGGAGCACTAACAGCCACTAACGGGGCCTGGAGATACAAAGCCCAGTTTGAAAAAATGCTGATCCCCATCAGTGCTTCAGATTTTAGCACTTCCAAAAGTGAAAGACACGGTGATTCCTACTGCACTTGTTTTAGCAATCTATTTCTTGTGTCTTACTAATGACTATTCACGTGTGGACACACTCTGCAATAAAACCAGTCTCGCCAAGAGGAAACACTGTGAGAAACCTGGACATCTGGATTTTAGTAGCATTAAAAACCTCTAGTTTGATCCCCAGTTTATATTTACACAGGAAAGCCAACTGTAACTTTGAGAGATCATCTTTTTATAGAAAATAGCTATGGTTCTCATCTTACACCTAATTAGACATAAATATTAACTGAGAATTTTGCATCCTGACTACAGGACCAGTCTTGCTTGTATCTACCACTTAAGCACATCGATAGTCATGACAATTTAACGTAAGACTGCAAGTCACTAGGGAAAGCAATCACAATTAGCAGGGTGGAAATTCAAAGAGCATACTGCAAGTTTTGTTGTTTGGCATAAATTTTCCCATGTCTGAGCTTTATCTTGTTTTACGGGATATGCTTAGTTTTATGAATCTGCTTAGTATAATGGATGGATGTTGTTGTACTCCAACGCTAAGCCAATCTAGCTGCTGAGATGGTTATGGATGGCACGATTTTCCTCTCTGTTTATTTTCAATGCTGTATTTATTATTTATACAGTATATTAGTATAAAATACTATATCAGACACCTTTCCAAAACAAAGCCAAACAGAGCTGCTTTCCAAAGCTAGCTGTGACAAATCAGATAAACTTCAGAAAGAAATAAGTGTTATGTCAGAATATTTATATGAAACAATCTCTTCTTCTCAGGTAATGAGAAACCAATTGCATTGGAAACTCTGCCACTTTTCCCCCGGGTTCCTGCACGCCTGGGACTGAAGATATTGCCAGCAGAGCTGGCAGGAAGCAGACTCAGAAATCTCTATTTCTGCAAGCTTTCAGTTATACAAACTGTCAGAATCTGAATGAATCTCCAGGTCACAGTCTCTCTGGAGTTTACAAACCAACAATTTCAGCTTTCAGAGTTTCTATTTCCCTTGTTGGTTTATACCTAGAATAAAGGTGGAGGGGAGATGTCCCCATGTTATCTCCCAGACAGAACAATAATGAGATCTCACAGTTTCCCTGAGCAGAGTTTTTCTGGTGGCACACGTCATGCCTGAGGCCTGACCCTTCTGCGGCATGGCCGGGGGAAGAAAGTGGAGAAATATCTTGATTCACGTCCTGCTGCGGGCAGAGCAGAAGTCCTTGTGGTGGGGAAAGGATGCAGAAAGCCCATTCTGTGCCTTTGAGGGGGTCATCACGTTGGCTGTTGTATCACTGCATGCAACAGGCAAGGTTCAAGAAAGTTCAACATGTCAAGTGACACATAGCCAAGACTTGGAAGTCAGGAATACATGTCTTGGGAGCACTAGAAAGGCCATGCTGGGCTGCTCCGGTGGGGACTGAGAGCCACATAAGCCCTTGAGTCTGAGTCATTCCAGGCTGTTAAGGTGTTAACACACGTTTCTAGAGTGGGGCAGAGGACCTCAATGGAACCAGAGAGGCAAAACCAACCCCACCAACTGGCTGTAACCATTGCTCCTTCAGCTATGGCTAGGGATGCAAGTTGCTGGGCCATTGCTGTTAGGTTGTAATCGTTAATGAGGTTTTAATGGCTGACCAATAATGGGAAATCTGCTTCCTTCTTGCTAAAAGCAAGAAGCATTCCCCAAGAAGGCCAAACAGCCCATTGGTTCAGTTTCAGAAAGGCTTATAGAGTGCCCATTGGTACAGATACCCAGACGTGGGACCATCTGGGGCTTGTTACGCTTTTGGGTTAGGTGCTGTGGCTTACAGGGGACTCACCTGAACTCCCAGGATCCCAAAGATTATGAAAAAGGCACAGCAGATGACCACGATGTTCCCAATGGGCTTCAGGGATGACATTAGAGTCTCCACCACCAGCTTCAGACCTTGGGCTCGACTAATGACTCTGGGGGCAAGTAAGCACAAAAGCTATGTTAGTCCTGTTCTTGCCCAGTTCTGCCTCCTATCAAGATAGGAAATGTGGAGAAAACAGCATTAGGGATTTTTTTAGAATGACAAATAACCCAAAAATCATGATGGAAGAAGCAGTTCTAGAAGATTGACCTGTAAGATTATGGAGGTGTTTGAGGGAAAGGAGTCTCTGCCTAGACATACAGCTTTGCATAAAAGAAGAGGAGACCACATATGAGGAGCCAGGCCAGAAAAGTCATGGAGAAGGACCAAGAAAAGGAAGATATATAGGCTAGTCCCATATTTTTCAAACTTGGAATGATGGTTTTAATCTAACCCACCACCTATTCTTGATCTGTTTGCTGACCAGCATCTTCTAGTTGCCATTCACTATAATATATTCAAGCTTTCCTTTTCCTGTCATTCAGTCCAAAGAGCTCTCTAGGATTCCAGCCTTGATCACACCTTCCCTGGGATCCAGCCTCTTGGTCTGAGCCATCCACAAACACACACCTTTATGCCTGAAGCCTGTCCAGGACTGCAAAGAGAGGGCCTCCCAGTGCCCGTTCCTGCACAGATTTAGGCAAGGCTCTTGATTTCCCTGTCTCAGTCTGTGAAATGGAGCAGCCACTCTTACACAGCTGCCTGCACATCTGTAGTGATTACAGAATCACTGAATGGTTTGGGTTGGAAGGGACCTTTAAAGGCCATCTCATCCAACCCCCCTGCCACGAGCAGGGACATCTTCAACTCAGTCAGGTTGCTCAGAGCCCCGTCCAACCTGATCTTGAATGTTTCCAGGGATGGGGCATCTACCACCTCTTGGGGCAACCTGGGCCAGTGTTTCACCACCCTCTTTGTAAAAAAAAAAATATCCGTACATGTTCTTATAGTGCTGCTGTGTACAGAGACCTGAGCCACCCCTCAGTACCATCACAGTCTCTGCTTTATACCCACTGTATGACCTCAGCTACTGAACCAGTGGTGTCCTCCAGGTGAACTTCACCAGCAGGACCACAGGCATCCAACCTTATTTCTGTAGCTTCTCTCTGTCTGGTACCACACTGAGATTCATAACAGAGGACTCAATCATAAGGCAAGGTTGGGGAAGAATAACATGGACATCATGACTGAAGCAGGTAAAAAAAAAAAAAAAGGAGAAACTGTACTATACTCTCAAGGACAACACTACAATGAAAGGACAAGGCTTGTGTGATTTAGAGAACCCATTTCACCATGCTGGGCAAGGTGAACAAGGTATTCAGGCTCACAGACCCGAAGGTGGAGAGCTAGGGGACTGAGAAAGGCATCTGAAGAGGTTGCATGCCTCCCTCCTCTTGATGCCAACTGGAATTAAGCATTTCACTAGCGCTCTAAATCAATTTGTACTGATGCCATAGAAACTGTGCTTTCCCAAGGCAGAAATAGCTGTCTGCTGTGTAAGTCCGAGGGGGGGAAGTGCCTGTGTGCCTCTGGGTACCGGCTGGTGACTCCTTTGAACACTCGGCACTCAAAAGTGCCACAAAATTACCCACCTTCATGTTTCTACTTGGATCTCTCTTTCGCCATGGGAGTCCTCTCACCACCTCTCCCATTTTGTCCCAAGTATAGCTGTGCCACCTGAAGCACAGTTGGAGTTTTGTTGCCTGGAGAGGACGTAAGTCTTCCTCCTCTCTCCCCTTCCCGGCCATGGTGCTCCCAGCAGAGGTCCCCATGGACACATCCACATGCCCAACATGCATGGCCTTAGCTGGGACCCCAGCCAAGCCTGCACCAACCCTCTCCTGCCCCGGAGCCGACAGGTTTAGCAAACTGCAGAGCTCAGTGCACTGGCACCAGGCCTTTCAAAAACTGTTGGCTTTAAACAGTATCCTGCGAACCTAAAAATTATTTCCCTCTTTTTTCTGGTTAAATATTTACTCGAAATGTCAAGGGTAACTCATCAATTATCATTTTGAAAAAGAAACAGATGGTGGTATATTTATCCACTCCTTTAGCAGTGAAACACAAAAGGCAGATGCTGCTATTCCTCACACTGGGTGTCTCTTCCAGGTAGCCACTGTGGCTTCCTATCTCAGATACCTTGGCTTTCCTGATGCTCAGATCTGGGTTATTTTAGGGAATGAGCTGGGGGGTGAGATGGCTCAGGGAGCAGAAGGCTGCTCAAGGCTGAGATACCCCAGGGGACAGCGTGGACCCCATGCGGTGTGGAGACTGGTCGGTGTGGTCTGCCAAAACTGCCCACCTGAATTAGCCCAGGCTGCGGTCCTCACGGGGGCAGCTACGCTGCTGCTGTCACATTGTACCTGCACCTATGCCGAGAGCCGAGCCGAGGCCAGCCAGCAGAGGAGGCTGGACAGCAGGTTTGTGTGCCCAACTCAAGGAGCTGGTTAATCCAGCCTAACAGGCAGCGTCCGCAGGGCAAGGGCTCTTCCCACTCCATCTGAGTGCACAAAGCAAGCATTGGGCTGGACAGTCCAAGGCTGAATTGCTCTTTTGGATCTTCAGATGGTCTAAAGACTTCACCATCCCTCACTTACTACCCTCACACAGCCCTGGGTGAAATACTGCAAATGACAAACTACAGATGGGAAACTGAGGCATGGGAGGACCATACACCATGCTCTTAGAGGTATGCAGGCACCTCATTTCCAATGATTTTGATGGAAATCAGGTACTTTGGTGCTTTAGGTATTGACTTAGGTATTCTTCCCACTGCCACACAGGATGGAACTGAAGTCAGGTCTTCTAAATTGAAGGCCTGTGGTCTAAACTACTTAAGCATCCTTAAATTTGGGGGAACAAGGAAGAAATTTAGTCTCCAGAGTCTGAAGTTGATAATTTTCTCCAACACTTATTAAGAAAGCCTATTCTAGAAATAATAAAGTGATTTCCCTTGTGAGATACTATTTGGTATCCAGCAGAGAGAAAATAGGAGGTTACTCATCTGACTTCACAAAGTCATGTGTGTTGAGAAAAAAAGGGCTGAGAAACTGCAGCATTTGGCTGCTTTCAGAGTTTTGATCAACCAGGGAATTCCTCAAATGAGAATGCAAGAGAGTAAAAGCTGCCACCAGTTTAGCTCCACGCCAGTGCTGTTTCCAGCCCTACAGGGAGAGAAGACTTTGAAAAGATTTTGAAAAATAATAGTTCTTACTAATGAAAACCTTCAGACCTTGGAGCTGCCTCAAACTAAGGGCCTGATCCAGCGTTGAGGCAAGTCTGTGCAAAGACTCCTGCTGCTCTCCTGAGAGTCTGATAAATCTCAAAGAAGTGCCAATGAAATCCTCAGCATTTCCAGATTATTAGTGTCAGGTCCAATATGTCAAGATACAGCATCCCCGCACCTCATCAATATTGCCCAAGGTCCTGCTCATATCAGGCTTGTAAACTCATATTATCTGATCCACCACTCCTGCAATTTATTGCTGAAGGATGCAGCTGGTTTTGAGCCTTCCAGGCGTGCCAGAGCCGTAGACCCGTTGAGGTTACACTCAGGACAATTCCAGTCTGCATTAGACATAATACAAATGGGGAAACTGAAATGAGACTTTTTTTTTTTTTTCAGTGTGAAGAAATGTTAATCCCTCGAGTTCCTCCTGGTTCTTCTGGTCTCAGCATTCCCAGTGCTGTTAAACCCCTGGTGTGAGACACTCCAAACACGCTGCCAGCCTCACCCCAGCCGGATTACATTTACTAATGTTAAGGCTGCTTGTCTGATCAGAGCTCTCAGAAGAAGAAGTAGCACTCAGATGAAGTAGCAGATCAACATTAATGAAGACCTTCCCCCAGAGATTTTCTTTAAAAAAAAAAAAAAAGCAAAGGTGATAATATGATAGATAGAAGAGAGTCTATGAAATGACTATTTCATACTGCAATGGTATGAAAAGTGAATAATTGATCCATCTGCTTTGGAAGTCAAAGCCCAGGCTCTGTAGAGAGTAAAACAGCGCTGAAGTCCATCCACATTAATTCTGAATACATTTTCAATTTTGATTTCTCTTGTCTCTTAAGCTACAACACTTGAACCCAACAACAGCAGGTTGAACACATTAGGAAGGAATGTTATTGTATAAGCAATCCCTCTACTGGCTGAAACATCAGAGGGTCATGGAAACGTCTTTAAATGTCACTCCTTTGTGAATATATTTTTGGAATTCTGGTCATAAAGCTAGGCTCAAATCCTCATGGATTCAATTTGGAGGCTGATAATCAATCATGCAATCAAAAGCCTGGGACTGGCACACACAGGCTAGTTTTTTTTTTTTTTAATGCCTGTGGAAAAGGCACAAGCATGCGTGGTTTCGTATGCTGCGGAGAGCAACGGGGCTGTTTTCACAGGAGAAAATAAGAGACAGAATGAGGGAGGTCTTTTGCAAGAAGAGCCCCTTCAGACCAGGAAAAGCCAACGCAGAGACAACGAGGGCTGTCCCTGCCCTCAGGTTGAGAGTGACACACAGAGCCGTGGCTTGGCTTCTCACTGTCGGTGTCCTCTCTGCAGCCCTGTGCCCAAGTGCCCATGGAAAGGGAGGACAGAAGGAGCCGGGTTAGCTCCTCTGTCATGGGGATGGAGCATTTGCTTTGGTCTCTGCCCTGTGCTTTCCTGGAAATGAAAAACTGGCTTGGTCTCCACTGGAGACTTCACCAGGACACGGGGACTGAAGCCATGGTGCGCAACAACCTCAAGTCACCTGTCCCAGCTGTCATCCCATGTTGAACCAGCAGAACATTCCAGGCAGATCCCCGAGCCACACGGCGCAGCCCGCGCAAAGGCAGAGCGGGCAGCTGTGGGCAGAGGCGTGCTCAGGGCAGCCCAGATGTGCATCCGAGAGGCAGATGGGTTTCCACATGCAGAGATTTATGACTTACTGAAAAGCCCCCAGTTTGATGGCTGCTCTTTCATTTCCTACAAATCTAATTACAGGGGAACAGAACTGATTGTGAACATATTTAGGGAATGGGCTTGTTGCTGTCTTTTTACATTTCCTTTGTAGTAGAAAGCCGTATCTTGGCTCAAAACATTCACACGCTCTCTTGAGAAAACATATCAAATGCCAACAGGAATGGAATAGCAATGGAGGAGCCTAATCCTGCACACGCTCCAGATGGCAGGTCTTCCTCCAGCCTGCAGTTACTCCGTGGATCACTCCCCATAATTGCAGACTACTCACGCACACAGGTGACTGCAGAGAAAAGCTCTAGTAAACGAAGATCCAGGTCTTGGCCAGACAGACCTATAGATGTACAAAGAAGCATACGGGGCTTTTACTAGGTCAGACAGGTGACTCTAGCAGGGCTCAGCACAACCCAAGACAGGTGACTCTAGGAGGGCTCAACACAACCCAAGCCTCTTCCTCTAGATCTGATTTAACCACACCACCTCAAGAAAGAAACTTGCCTTCCACCGTTCATAGATGGAAAATCAATCCTTCTTTTACCCACAGCTATCCAGATTATTTTATAGGTTTTCTTAACATGGGTCAAAAATCAGCCAAAACAGAAGAGCATAGCAGATCTACCGAACCAGCAACCTGGCAGAAACTGTCCCCAGAAACTACAGTTGACATGGAGATGCTGGAGGACACATGAAGAGGAAAAAAGTCTGAATTCACACAGGAAGACAGCTTAGTCATACGGTCAGGGAGCTGAACCACACCAATGGCGTTATCGGTCCAGATAAAAATGATTAAAGCAGCTCACGTCCTAAAACTCACCAGGCGCAACACACACATAGCCCAATTTAACAGAATACCTTTCATAGCTGTTGAGAATATTTGAAAGATATACGTATAGGCATGGTCATTGTTATTTAGACATTATTCACACAGGGGTAGTAAAACAACATCTTCTGTCAGAAGCAGGGTCCTATTTTTCTGTCCTGAAAGAGAAAATCCTGACTCAAAGCGAACCTTTTATGAAGGAAGCAGCAGTAAGATATGACAGGCACACAAAGATGCTTTGAGCAGGAAGGTTTATTAGCTGCTGCATAACAACAGCAGCAACAATGGTATTAAAGAGGGACTGCATTTAGCATGGAGAGAAACCTTCATGCCTTGGGGTACAGGACAAAACAGATGCCTGTTTGGAAAAGGCTGGTCCTCGGGCAGGTTCTTGTCAGAGGGATGCCCGCCCCTGGAGCATGGGATACTGTCCGCTGTCAGAGATGGGGACCGAGTTAGCAGGACAATTGCTTTCATCGTGTCTGGGCAATTTTCAAAATAAACGTCTCTGTAAAATTAATGGGGAACTGAGGGGAAAAAAACCAGCTTCTTTGCATTCTAGGTTAAGCAACAGTTTAGTCTCTGCTTCCTTAAAAATGATCTGCCACCTGCTACTAATTTCCTTCTTTGTTACGAAAGCCATTGACTGCCTGAAGGAAAGGGGGAGAAGAAGCTGTTAAGCTGCACTTTACACAGAGCAAATGAGAACACAAATAGCAGGGGATGTGTGTTTTAATGAGCAAAAGAGGCATTGATCAGTTTACTACTGCACTTGGGGCTGGTCCCAAAACACAGAGAGTGCCCGGAGCTCCTTGTGGCTCTGCAGGACCTGCGGACGCTCATTGTCCGCGGAGCAGCGGGAGGCTGGGCACAACGCTGGTGACAGACGCCGTGCCCTTGTCTCGCCTGCCCCTTCCCTTGCACGAATGCTGCTGCTTGCAGGAGAGACTCAGCTCCCCCTTGGGCACACACACCCTACGCTTTTTTAGGTCTTCCCCATCCTCTGCTTACCTTAAGGGCCGCAGCGTCCTCAGCAGTCTCAAAACCCGTAGCATTCCCAGGATTTTCGTGCCGCTGTCTGATACCATCGAGACCAGGATGTCGATGACAGAGATGAGAACCAGCACCCCATCCAGCACGTTCCAGCTGCTTTTCAAGTAGGCTTTCTCCCCAAAACACAAACCTAGTGCCACCACCTGCCCGGACATCAAGTTGCAACAAATTATGACTATCGCATCCAATATGTTTCGTCCAGTTAGCAACGTGCTGAGAACGTATTATTTACAGATACAAGTCTGTGAGTCCATTTGCTTCCCAGTATAGAAGCCTAATTAGACAAATTAGCAACTGTTATGTTGCAAGAATTGTAAAAATACCTCTGCAGAAGCACCTCAGATTGTCCCTTACAGCTGATATATTTTTAATGCAGCTAAACTAAGCTGCACAAACCTGTTCCTAACATGTTTAGCTCTGGCATAAAAAGTTTGATCGTATTTCATTCCTATACACTGCTGCAGTAAAGGTTCAGAGTGGCTGACCCAAAGCAATCATTTACAAGCTTTGCAAACAGAGAAACTAGAGAAACTTTCCAAAGAAAGAGCAATTGTTCTGTGAGATGATTATGAATTACACAAGAGAGATTTACAGCAATGGGTTTCTGAGCCTCCTGCCTCAAATCCGGCAAAATGTTTCAACGTGCTTAAGTCTCTCCCTCCTCAGGAAAGCACATAGCTGCTTAGGTTGTTGAGGACAATTGGTTGTTGAAGACAATGGGACTTACATGCATGGTTGAAGTTAAGCATGTGCTCAAGAGCTTTGCTGAATAGGGAAGGATTGCTGAATTGAAGCATCCCATTGCTCATATAATGGTGTAAATCAAGAGCAACTTGAGTGAAATTGTTCTGATGTAAAACATGCTCAGAATAAGGCATGTGATGGGTATTTGAATATGATTCAGAAGAGGAAAATATATACCTTGCTCGTAGCTAGTAGACCTAGGGGTTTTGTAAGTCCACTATAATAAAACAGCACTAACATAATACAGGCACACTTATCCTCCAGCTTCATTTACCTTAACTGTCATCTCAGTCAGGAAGATAACTGTAAAGATGTAGTTGGAGAGCGTTAGGAAAATCCGTTCCTATAAAAAAGAAAATGAAAGACAACATTTTATAGCCTCCTCTCCGCAGCTGTAGATCTCCCTGTGCATATTTGGGTGGTTGCTAACCGTTCTCCAGCTTCCGTGCTGAAACAAGTCTCGGACTGTTTGCTCGCAAAGAGGGGAAAATCCAAATATTTAGACAATAACACTGCACGGTTCAGCACTGCCAGTGCCCGCGTCTGTGTCAGCACCATGGACAGGGGCAGCCGCCAGCACCTGCCCCCAAATCCCCCCCATTTGCCCCCCAATCTCCCCATTTGCCCCCAAATCCATCCCCCCCCTCCAAGCAGAAGCAGGGAGATCTTCCCCCTCAGAACATTCTTGGCAAACCTCCACCTGCCCCTCACCTGCAGACATCACTGCACAGTGCAAATATCACTGAGCTCCCAATTCTCCTAGAAATTAAGTCAATATTAGAGTGGCTGTGCTGCAAGACGAGCAGGACCCACGGGACGCCGAAGCACAGCTGGCACGAGTCGTCACAGCTCCACCGAAGCCAGCGAAGCTCTGGGGGGGTTTATGCCAGCTGAGACCTGTCCCCAAAAGGTCGATTCACTTGCCCAAAGCCACAGGATAGACCTGGGCACGACGCCCAATAGTCTCATCTCCCAGTGCCCTGCACTATCCATCAGACCATGCAGTCCTCACTGCCACCGCTCTGCAATAGCAGCTAGTGATTACAGATGAGACCATGGACCGGTTCCCTATCTGTAGTTAGCAGAAACCTTTCTTTTTAATGATGATCATTAAATAAATTACACTTTTCCCTAATCCCCGAACAATCTCTGATTGCCTGTACTGAGAAACGGACAGCAGAAGGTGGAGGTTGGAGGAAAGATGATGCGTATGCATGTATGCATGTGCGCATACAATTGAACCAGCCCCAGTTCTGCTAATGACAATTTTGGATTTATTTCTGCCTCTCCCTACAGAGCAGTCCTGTAAGAGATGCATATCTCTTGCTCAAAATGAGATGCAATTTAAACAAGACAAAACACCTTGGCAACTCTCTCACTTGCCAGATCATGATTTACTGAAAGTGACTCAGGAACCACAGAGTAGCTTGTTTCCATACTGGGTCCATAATTAATTAGGTCCTAGACCTGCACTGTGATCGCCTGAGCTGCGATAGGAAACATCTCCGGCCGTTAGCTGACTGGCACACAAAAGACTGCTGTGGAGGGGTAGGCAGTGTGCAGGAGAAAGAGAGTAGGGACCTGCTTGTGGAGCTGGAGATAAAACAGCAATAGCATGGAGGAGACACTGAGGATATTACATTCCTCTCTGGCAAGCGTGTGGCTATTCTGAAGGATAATCTCTCCGGCCCATGTCGTGCACTCTGCGATGGGGAACGCGTGTTGGCTAGCAACAGCATCCCCTCTTCCGATAAGCCAGCTGAAACTGGGACGGGGAAAGAGAACTCACTTGAAGCAGTTAGAAAATCCACAGCTCGGGGAAGCAAAGTACAATTATTTTAAACAACTCAAGCTAAACTAACTCTCCTGGTTTCCAGATGAGAGCTCCATCAGCGCAGGCAGGGCCCGCGCACTCCTCCTGGCTCCCCTGCTCCCCGCCCCACCGCTCAGCATCCCCCTTCTCCTTCCCGCTGCTGCCAGCCCCTGCTCCGGCTCAGCTCCAACCCTGGATGGCTCATTTTGGTTCCCCTGGTGATAACCTGATGCTGATGAACCTCACACCAGTCCCTGTCCCCTTTCCTCCCTGCACTCTTTCAATGCCCGGGGACACCACAGCTCATCCTCCTCCTTTCGTATATGAAGTACTGGTTTTTTGTGCTACAGCTCTTTGCTGCGGACTCCTCCGATTCATGCATGTCACCCCATTCCCTTCGTCTCTGTACAGTTCCCTTTGGAGCCAGCCTTGGTGAATGGTGACTCTCAGAAGACACAACAAGGGGCTCCAAAGAAGCATTTGGGATTTCAAGGGACATTCTCAGGGTGCCTCATTTGGGGAACAGCAGGGTGATTTCCTCCTGCGAGATCGGCTGGCAGGGAGTCCTGCTCTCTTCTTGCAGCTGCGAGTTGGTGCACCATGACTGCATGACAGCCAAAAGAAAAAAAAAATGTATTTAGGGGAGGGACCACTGGGCAAACTATTTTGGTAAGGAGGACTACTAGGGAAAGCTTAAAATAGGCACAGAGCAGCCAAGACTCCAGTTTTAAGGTCTTACATTGAAGATCCACAAAAATGAACAGCCTGACACGCCTACATCAACAAAACAGGATCCTATACGATTGCGATATGAGCAGTCTTTAGCAATATATCAGCAAAAGCCCAGCGAATCTCTCAGCCACAATTTATGCTAAAACAAAAGAGCAGTAGGGTGATTCTGCTCCTCTATTGATGGATGTCGGTGCTGTAAGGGTCTGGTTTGAGAAATCCTTATGTAGTCTATTAAAACAAAATGGTTTGGGGAAATGGCATTACAGTACATGTATCGGTTCAGTTTTTCTTGTGTCACAACAAAGCTGATACACAAAGGGGAGAGAAGAGTATGAAATGAACAGCTTCCCCCATTCCCTTCGCACCACACATACGTGCCCGTGGAGAACAGATGGAAGAAACGAACATTGTGTTGAGACAGGAAAAGTGTTTGAAGGTTTATCAGAGAAGGAAACTGAGACAGATGTCATGCTTATGTCATGTGTTAAAACCTTGATTGTACTTGCAGAAATGGGATATTCGATATATTGCAAGCCACGAGCTCTGCTCTTGTACTTGGAAAGGAGGCTGGGTAGGGACCAGGAGAGTTGCTGTACCTAATTCAAAGGATATGCAGGGGGTGTTGGCAGCTTCTCATTTAAAAAAGAGAAAGGAAGTGAGACCAAGTGCACAGCAGTGGGGTCCAAGCCACAGGTGTTGGCTCCACGAGGAGCACAGGAAAATGTTAACCTTGGAAACTCACAGCACTGTGAGGCTCGATTTTGGGTCGTTCCATGGCAATGGTAATGCAGTTCAGGAAAATGATCACCAAGACGATATGATCGAACATCTTGTGTGTGATGATTTTATTGCACATCAGACGAAATCTGCCGAGAAAGAAGGAAAAAAAAAAAAAAAAAGAGGAGACACAGACTAGCTATTAATGCTCGACTGGTTGGGGAGAAACGCAGCAGCTCGACTCATGGCAGGGAAATTCAGCACTCCGTTTGCAAAGCAGATGAGCTACAGCATCCCAATCCCCTCCCTGGCAGAGTCGCATGCTGCGGGCAGATCGGGGTATGAATAGAAAAGGATCCGAGCTACAGAATTGGGCTACAGAATTTCAAGCCCCGGTAATGCTCATCGGGGACTTTGGGTCACTTGAAATGGAGCAGCTTCTTCCACAACTTGGACACGTGGCCAGGTTTGGATCTGACCCCCTACCTGGTCTGTAGTGCTCAGGTTTAGCTTAAATAAAGGATGAAATACTCCCAGCAAGCCTGTAAGGGTTGAGCGCACATGGAACAAAGGGACAGAAGCTATTTACTGTGACAGATGGCTGTACACTGACCCAGGATTTATAATACCGTATTACATTTCCCAAAGTCTGTTTCTGAAAATCTCTCTAATCTTTGTATGAATGAACTCGAATGCTGTCCAGGGCCCACCAGCTCCAACCCGGGAAACCCTCATTGAGCATGGGTGCATGTCCAGAGGAAGACGTAGGAAAGCATGGAGCCCAGATGGCCCCGGCGCAGCTGGGCTTTGGGAAGGGCAGGGCTGGGGGCCCGCAGGCAAGGAGAGGGTGTTTTCTGGGGGTTGTTGGGAGAGGGAGGAAGGGAAGGGGGAGGACAGAGAAGTCCAGGCAGGTTTAGGAGGTCAAGGAGTGCCCTTTGCCAGCTTGTAAATGCACACTGGGTGCAAATTCAGATTTATCTGTTTAATGCAGCACTTCTCCCTCTGCTTCAAACCACCCACGCTCCGTCGAGTGAAAAACTTGCAGAGCACTGGCATCCCTGACGAAGCAAACAATGAACTTGATTAAAGCTCTAGCCATGCCCTGGGCTATGGGTCTGTACTGGATGCTCCTCTGCCAGGGCCATGCCCAACCCGGAGCAGCTCTCTGTGACCCCAGTGTAGTACCGGAGCAGGGGAAGGGCTGGGAGTTTTGTGGAATGACATCTAGAGACCCATCCAGGATACCCATCGATACCCAGGATACCAACGAGGGCATCTGTGCCCAGCACGCCGTCGCTGTTCGAGCACAACCGCCTTACCTTGAGTGAGGGGCAAAGATGTAGATGGACCAGGAGTCTCTCTCTTTGCAGCAGGTGGGGAGACGTGCCCGTACCCACGCCTTCATGCGGTCCCTTTTGCTCTAGGAGGAAAATGTACAGCAGACCGGGAGGAAAGCACAGAGAGAACTGTTAAAACAATAAACCCCCAAAAATTCCAAGTGAAGGACTTGGGGCAATTTTTCACCAAAAACGTTATCTCCAAGTGGTCAGTAAAGCTGAAATAAAATTAGCTCCCCAAAAAAGACCCCGCTGGGCAGGGGAAGGAGCTCTGGCAGCTGGGCGAGGGCTGTGCCAGCCCTGCGAGCTCACAGGGTTTCGTCTTGCTTCTTCCTCCACGCAGTAACTGCATCTAGCACACAGTTAGCCAAGAGGACAAAGGCAGTAAATAAAATCCTTGTCCCAGAGGACTGATAACCCGCTCTGATCAGCCTCTGTCCCTCCAGATACTCCTCAGATGCTTGCCTGAATCTTTGAAGATTTTGGGGGTATTTTTGTTGGTTTTCTGTTGCTTGGGTTTTTTTAAAGAATACATAATGCTAAAGTCAGAGGGAGGGATTCCTGCTGCTTGCTGGGCCAAGCCTTACGTCCGTGCACCACTGGAAAGCTGAAGAAATCATTTGGGAACCCGAGTTTTGGTCCAGGAACACAATGGAGAGCATCTGCCTCTCATTCGGCATGAACAGATTAGATGGGAGATTATAAAGCCAGAAGGGAACATCGTGGCCAGCCTGACATTCTGCATGAACGCAGGCCATCCGACTCCCACAAATTAATTCCTATGTGAAACCACAGCACATCCTCAGCCACGCATACTTATGTTTTAGACCGTCTGCAAGGTCATTTAAGGCCAGGATTGTAAAAGCCTTGACCAACAGGTCAACTAAAGACATGAAAAAATGGACGCTGAGGGGAAGCCTCATCCTGGCTGCGACAGCCTCTGGATTAGGTCTTGTCGCCTTCTCGTCCGTAGGTCTCCGAGGGGAGGTCAGGATCTTTAATCCAATTGGCATTGCAGCGCTAGCATCTTGAGCACGGACAACCAGCAGAAGCCAGATGAACATCTCACTCACCACGCCGGGGCTTTCCCAGCCCTTCCAAATGGAAGCACCAGAAGAGAAATCCACAGACCAGCATGTGCAACATCACCGCAGTGCTTTGTGTTTACAGATAAATAAAAACAAACCCTTGCTCTTCCATTACCCTTATTTCCCTGCTACCACCTGGGCTCGGATGGGCACACACATGGGAACGCGGCTGCCTGGGCTCTTTGAAGCTTTCTTCTGCAGACGTTCAGAGCCGCGAGCACGCAGAGGGGTGCAAAGCACAACGCAGGAATCGCCGCTCGCACCCCAGGAGCGCTCGGACCCCGGGGCTGAGGCACTTTTATTTATTTCACCTTAGAAACAGGGAGAGGGGATTCGTTTGGAGCCAAACTGTTAGCAATTGGAGGTACTCTGGACTGTAAAAATGGGATTTGTTAGAGTAATGGAGTGGAATGGAGGAAGTGCTTTCTGTTCCTATACGCACTCAGCCAGGGGTCTCATTAGCGACGGGTAATAGCTAGTGTAGCGTCCGTTTTAATGAAAGCACTTGGTGACAACCTGAACCCTTCAGAAAATGAAAACCACCTTGTGAAAATAACAAGAAAAGTTTGAATAACAACAATAACAACAAGAAGCTAGATCTTTCTACCCCTCTCCTTCAGCCATCCATCCTTCCCTCCCCCTTCTACGCAAACAGACCACGCCACAGCACACCAGTACATTTCGGCCACATCTTGGCTGTTTTCACATCCCTTTTCCAACTCCAGGCAAGGAGTCAGAACTGCTCCCTTCTCTCTAAACTGTATTTAATAGAGCATGCATCCTTGGGGTTGTGTTATCCCTTCAAGCAGCCTCGTTAGTTTAATTATCCATAGATTTAACAAAGGTAAATAAATGGATAAAAATCAGGTGTCTGCTCAAAGCTGCGGTGAGAACAGCGATTGCCACCCCAGCCTCTGGACATGGAGTAATAGCTGCGACTCGGTCCAGTTCATTTTGCGAGCTGGAAGGTTTCCAGAAGTATCTATTATTCAAAGCAGTTCTGGTATTTATCATGGGGATTTGTAGTGAATGGTAATGCGTCAGCAGCACAGAATGCTTCTTTATATTCCTTTTGTCCAATTTTAATGCCAAAGATATTTTGGGGTTTGGCTAATTGTTGCAGCTTGCGGTTCATGGGCTAAATCAGATAACAAAGGCAAAAAGTGATCTTCCATCATGTCTCTCTATTCGGCGTTTTAGCATAAGGGTGAGCACAGGGGCTTGGCTGGGGCCGGCTCGGCCGGGGCTGCAGCCTGGCTGCTCTGTACAGGGCCGAGTACATCCACAGAAATCTAAAGTCAAAGGAATTACTCCAGATTTCCACCAGTGGAACAGCGCAGTTCAGTTAATTTGAGCCAAATGTAAGATATTTGTGAAATAAAACCTGAGCGTTTCCAGCCTAAGTCCCATCAAACGCTTTCTCCGCGAGGTCCAGACACGCATCCACTGCTTACAATCAGGCTGATTGCAGCCTACGCCTGCATTATGTTCAAAGCGATATATCAATTATGTGGTTTAAATCATATCTAGTTGTTCATAAAACACACCTGGACAGAATGAATAAAGATGAGGGGAGGGGGGAGAAGAAAACTCTTTAATTCAGTCACCAGTGACTTGGACAAAATCTCCCTGGGTCAGACCACTCAAACTCCCCCTGCCGGGATGCAGGCGGGGACCAGGACAGGGTGCGATGCCGGTGCTGCCTTCACCCGGCAGCGCGCTAACGGGACCCTCCGATCCCACAGCAAGGAGAGCTGCTGAGAAATGGCTGCCTTTTTTTTTTTTTTTTTTTT
>VFFE01007255.1:2460118-2549493 GCA_008921705.1 Burhinus oedicnemus
GCACTGAAATACTTAATATGATGCCAACCCCATTTCTGGCGGCATCCACAGGCCAGAGACCTTCTGGTGCTCTTCTGAGTGACTCTCAGTCTGGTCTGGTGGTGATGGTGAGACCTAGTCCCTGCAACAGGCCATTGCTTCACACCCATGCACTCCTGAAACAGGTACAAGCACTGCTTTGACAAGGAAAAAAGCCCAAAATGAGCGCTTGGCATTTCCTTACCATGTTGCCTTCATCATCGCAGTCATCACAGTCCTGTCGGGGGTCATCGAGGTGGAGCTGGTGCAGAAGCAGACCTGGAGAGGTCTTCCCATTGCAGTCCTGGTGCTCGGAGGTGGAAGTCCGGCTGCTGTGCATGCTGCTGGTCCGGTAGAGGGAAGGCACCTGCAGGGTATCCTGGAGGTCGAAGGAGCCTTTTGTTTCCAGTGACTCCATGCGATGAGGCAAAGAGCCGTTGAAGCTGCCGGCCCGGCTGGAGTGCTCCTCATCTGAACTCTCCCCTTCCTCCGAGCTCTCCTTCCCCTCTCCGGAGAGAAGGGATCTGCGCTCGCCACTCTGCCCCCGACGCTTGAGGCTGGGGGCCCGGCCGATGCTGTTCCAGCTGGAGCGGCGGCTGTTCCAGCTGCTGCCAGCACTCCAGGGGCTGTGTGGGGAGCTGCGGGCACTGGGCTGCGGGAAGGACAGGGAGAGCATCAGCCCCATGCCACCTGCCCCCCGCCAGGCTGCTGCTGCGCCAGCTGGGGCGGATGGATGGACAGACAGTCCCGTAAGCCCAACAGACACCCGCTGAGCATCCGCAGGAGGAGGTGACATGAGTACCGGGGACTTGAGCTCATAGGCGGCAGGGTCCATGGAGACACCGCTGGCTCGGCGGGACTCGTAGCCCTGAGCTGCATCTCCGAACATGGCGCTCTTGGGCATGGGCATCGGCGTGGCAGCAGTGTGTATGATAAGCGGTGGCGTCAGGCTCTTCTTCAGCTCCGGGTGGTCGCTCAGGGCCATCACTGGAAGACACAAGTGGGTTTTTGGTGTCACACCTCGAAGGGTACATCTACAACCTGCTCCTAGGCAGGCAAAGCAGCCGCACAGGGACAGCTCTCCTCCAAGCATCAGGAGGATGGGGGCCAAAAAGCCCTTCTGGAGAGCTAAGAGCCTGTCCTTCAGCCTGGCAGGGGAGCAGGGGGATATAAAACAGGAATGGGATCAGGTGCCAATGGGAGAGGAGAGCAGATGCAGACTATCATCAGCTGCCCCTCAACCCTCTGACCAACACCCGCCAGCTCCAGCCCTGGCAACCTCCTTGCCCGTGCCGGACTCCCTCCATCCTCCTTCCCCGCAGCTCCTCCGCTTGTGCCCCAGCAGAGACACCCCGAAAGCCCAGACCTCGGGCTCGCCAGGGAGATTACAGCCTGAGCACCATCATGTCTCTCTCCATCTGCATCCCAGGATCCCACCCCATGCCAGAGCTTGGACTACATCACACTCTCTGGGACGGCTTTTTCCTTTGGGATGCATTGTTTTCACAGCAAAGTAAGGTTTCTGCAGAAGGGCCTGTCCTCCCGGGGTTGTTACTCACAGGCTGGATTCGACAAGTTTTTCTTAAGTCCTCCCTCCTCTTCCAGGCTGCGGGGGAAGAGATCCCCCTCGGAATCGGACTTGGAAGCATCACCCTGGAGCAAAACAGAGGGCTTCAGCAAGGAGGGCGATGGGCCGCGGTGCACGGACACCCCTCTGAAAAAACGGATTCCCATCTCCAACACCACACCTACGGATCCACTGAATTTTGTACCACGATGCAACATCACCTTTCACAAAATGACGCATGCACATATTTATACCACAGACTAATTAACCTCCTACCAGGAAGACAGACTGCCTCTGGCTCCAAACGCAGTCCCAGAAAGGGATCAGAAAAAACCCAAACCATTGCTTAATTTTTGCTGCTGGAATTGCATACTGAGCAGGTATTAGGAAGGATATCTGATGAGCAATTTTGGGACAAAAATCGAACCTACTCTTCTCTCTTAATTTATATGCTATGGCTTAAAACTCTGTGTGTGGTTCTTTCTAGTGATGCTTCGATGAAGCAATCCAGGGTTCAGAAAGGGCACAAGGGACCCTGATCTTCCAGCGCAGCTAATGGGCATGTGTTGATGGATGCCCCACCAGCGCAGAGAAGATCCAGGTGGCAGAACCTGATAGTGACTGCCCTGGGTGGCTGTTCTCCCAGCTGCAACACACAACAGAAGCAGAAGTTTTGGGGATCTAGGCTGTATCAGTTTGGGGATTTAAATTCCGCTGTATCATTTCAAACGCCGGGGGGGTGAGTGAGAGCTGCCCGCTTTGACACGGGCCCATCCTCAGGAGGAGAGAGAAGAGGTTTACCATTGCTCGCAGCGTGGTGCCCAGGCTCTCGCTCGGTCTTGTGGCATGGACCTGATTAGGGACGTCCCTGCGCACTCCACTGATTCTGTCCATTGGCACTGCAGAAAGGTGCTTAGGGTGTGGTATAGTTGGGATAAACCCGACGGGCAATGGTGCTCGCCAGAACGATGCCCATCCAAAAGAGGAGGATTCACGGCTGAAACCACTGCTCTGGCAAAGGGCACCAAGCCCCGTCGCGGTGTACATCGGGAGGGAGGAGAGGTGGGAAGGGAGGGAGGATGCTGGGATGAAAGAAGCCAAGCAGATCCTCGCTTCAGCTGGGGAGAGACCAGGAGCCCCAGAAAAACCCCACCAAGGCTAAGCTGCGTCCCCAGGAGCCCTGGCCAGCTCTGTGGAGGTTTGGTGCTCGGGTACCTGTTGGTTGTAAAATCCCAGAGGGGCCCCAGCATGGGACAGGAGGAAGAGATGACATCCCACACAAGGTCCAGTGTCCTGTGCCTCTTTGTTAAGCAAAACCCCAGAGGGATGAGCCCTAACACTCCCCCATAGGGTCACTAAACAGTTAAGAGCTTTTTTCCAGGCAGACTGGACGCTCTCAGACCCATGTTTTTAAGGAAAAAGAGCATGTGACATGAAGCGTTGGCTCAAAACTTCCCCTCCTGAGGATCCCAGACTTCTGTGCTATTCAGGGAAGCTCATCCTGTAGGACGCAGACTGGGAAGGTCAGGGATGCACCTTGCAAGGGGGAGCAGTAAAGTCAGGCTGGCCTGAACTTCGCTGGAGTCAAAAACCGTGTCTCCGTATGAACAGGGGCTCCAGCTGGCTCCAGGTACGCTCCTCGCGGAGGCTCCGGGCTCAGCCCATCAGTGGGCCTGCCAGGAATTACTCATTCTCCCTAATGGTTTATTAAAAAGGAATAAATAACAGGAAGAATTTTATGTGATTCGTGTTCCTGGAGTGCTCTTTAACAACCCAAAGGAAAGTTTTAGGGTGCACGATGAGATGTGTGCCGAGATGGAAAAGCAGAGCTATGTGGGGACTTCCCACCCCCTGCCCCAGCACCAAACCCCACGTCTGGAGGGCAGAAAGCATCCCCTCCGAAACACCACGTGCCACACTCAGTGCGGTGCAGGCAAGCATCTCGCAGCCGGGGCTGCCACCTGTTACCTGTTCTTGCACTCCCAGTTTGCCTTTCTGGATAGAAAAGGGGTTATGAGAGAACAGGGAGTTAAAATCCTTTTGGGAAAGGAGGGTACGTCAAGATGGACCGGACTGTACAATGGCTAAACCAGCCTGTACCCAAGGGGACTGGCACACTGGGATATGATGGGAAAGGGCTTTTGTGCTGAAGGAAAAGCCAGACTTCTCAGAAAGGACAGAAAGGGAAGGGAGCGGTAAAGAGAAGGATGAGGTTGGCAGAAGAGTAAGGTTTGGAGCGTGCTGCATTTTGGAGATCCACAGCTTCCTCAGACCTGAATGGGACCGTTTCACATCCTGACCCGCGCTGTACCGCAGCATCTCACCGGTGATCCCAACATCCCGGCCAGCCTTTCTGGGACACTCCACAGGCACAGCTGCCACCGTCCTACCCTGTCCTGCCGAGCACAGGGCTCCCCCCACACGTGTCCACAAACAGGCTTGATTCCAGGTCCCTTCGCTCCTGGGAACCTTCCTCCACCTGTGTCATGGAGGGAGCGCTTGGCAGGCATGCCCAGCAGTCAGCATCGCCATCCGCATCCCTAGGGAGGTCCCCGGGATGTGACCGCCCTGTGGAGGGGCTGTGACAGCCCCATGGGGAGCCTTCCCTGGGGCAGGCGTCCAGAAAGGGGTTGGTGAGAGCCAGGGCTGGAGCCACATCAGCCACCCTGAAACACCCACCTTAATTTACCTGGCTCCCCCAGAGAAGGAAGGGACTTAAAATCAAGGCTGACTTGACAATGAGGACGACAAAAAAGAAAGGAGAAGGAGAAAAAAAAGAAAAAAACCAAAACAAACAAAAAAAACCCCAAAACACCCAAACAACCCCCAAAAGAACGACAGCTACTACAATGAGAACAGCACCACGGTGTGTGACCAGGCACCACGAGAGAGACAACCACGGCGGGCGGTGGGACGTGCTGTGTACGTACCCCCGACGAGTCGACAGGCAGCTGAATACAGCTTAACTGCCCACTCGCGTCTTCTCGCTTGGAGATCTCCTGAAGGAGAAACGGGGGGAGGGAGGGGGGGGAGGAAGGGGAAGGAGGGGTTCAATTTTCACAGTTTCAACAGCAGGACTGAACGGGGAATCAAAAAACAACCCACACGAGAAAAGGCAGGGAAGGAGAAGGGCAGCGTGCGGCCGCGATGGAGAGCCGGGCTGGGGCACCGACTCCTCTCGGTGCGGCGAGGGGGTGGAAGATCTCGGATGGAGTGAAGCCCTTCGAAGGGACCAGCCTTACCTTTAAATTAAGTGTTTTAAATGGAGCTTGCTTCAGCTCCTAAGTGACAATTGTGCTAATGAAACACCAGCTAATTATTGAAAACATGATTTTTTTTTTTTCTGCAGCTGCATAATAGGATCTTTATTTATTATGCCTTCATTAAGCAGCAATGGAGGCTTTTAATGAATGTTTGATTAACACAATATCAGTCCTCTCACAGCCAGGTGAAATGTCGAATTTAAGGAAAGCCACCAGAACCTGCCGTGAGTTCAGATCCCTCCTCACCCCCGTCAGTGGAGACACCCGTTTAAATCAGCGGGGTGCCCAAATGCGGCAGGGGTCTGCGGGCAGGGGGACACGGCCCCATCCTGGGGGACCTTCGCCACATGACCAGCCCCAGCATCTCTTCCCAGCACCACAAGTCAGTCTTTCCCTATCCATTTGGTATGCACACGTCATTTTTGACCTTGCTGTGTCTCCCCTTCCTCAGGAGTGGCTTTTCCGATGCTCCTCAGCATGTTTCGGCAGCGTGGCCATGCCCGGTCCCATCCCGTGGGGCTGCGGGAGGTTACACGCTGCGGCAGGAGGGCACGGGTTGTCCCACCAGCTTAATTTCCTGCCCTACAGGGCAACTGCTCTTTCCTCCAGTTGCTACAGGGGATGCAAAACTCATCCCACTCTAGGCTGGGATGAAGAGTTTAAGAAAGACCGATCAGCTTTGGGATCTGGACGGGCCAATAGTGCCTTGCTAGCGAGGTAATAGACACTTAATTTAAAGTCTTTGGTTATATACAGAGAGAGACATGGAAAAACCATTGAAAGAGAAAACATGGAAATGCTTTCCCTTCACAAGGAAAATCCCACTGAAACCAATAGGAATGCAAAAGGTAAGGGATGCAAGAAGAACACCATCCAAAATCCCCACTGTGGTAGAAGGGACCGTTCCCTCTGGTCGAAGCCCCGAAGTTGTCGAAGCCCAGAAGTTGTCAAAGCCCGTATTTCTCCAAGGATGCTACCTCCAGAGAGCAGGTAAAGTTCTCCTGCAGAGGAAAGGATGGAGGTGCCAGAGGAGGGTCCTGGGGTGCCAGGGAGGGAGAGGGGCACAAAGGAGGGGAAGGAACAAACCCAGGAGCAGACAGCCAGGGACAAGGAGCCACCGGGAGGATTACCAATGGAAGAATAATGCTTTGGAGATAATATTATCAGGAATTCCCTCGGGAGAGGAGCTTTGTGCCTGACAAAGAGGAGTCATTGCTTGCTTCAAAGAGAAGTCCCCAGGGCAGGGATCCGCGAGGTCAGGCAGCAATTTCAAATTAGCAGCTCGATCAAACGGAGTCCCCTGCTCACCTTCCCCGCGCCAACGCCAGGCTCGAGCTAAATCGGAGACCGCACCGTCAAAAATAACCACATTGCATAAAGTCCTGTGTGCGCCTCTCGCAACAGAGAAGCAGGTTACCAAATAAAAAGAAAGGAGCGGAAAAAAAAATCCCCTCGACCCTGCAAAATACATTGCTCCATATTTAAAGTTTGGAACAGGCCCTTTTTGTTTCTCAACTGCTTATATACATCCGCTGCCTAGCAACTAGGGCTGCAAAGCCATGCACTAAAATTAACGAGGTGCTTGCAGATTGAGGAAAGGCACTCAAGGACCAGGGAGATAAAGGCAGCAGCCCTGGGATTGTGTTTCAGCCCAGAAATCTGAAGGAGAATGGAAAAAAGAAAAAAAAAAACAACAACCCCAACCCAACTCAGAAGAAGGGTCAAGTGCAATCACAGGAGGGGGACGCTGGGGTTTGGTTACAGCGAGAGATGATCTCTCTATTAATTCTGCTTAGGAGAGGATCCTTTGTGTGCTGGCTAGCAAAAACCAGAACGAGATCTGTTTGCAAAGCTGAATAAACATAAACCAGCGAGGCCAGACCTGGCTCCTGACCTCCAGCGGACATTTGCTCCCCATCTGCTGCAGAAAACTTGGGTTGAGCCGAAGGATCTCTTGATCCCATTGCAATTTATTAGAGGAGTGTGGAGAAATCAGAATAACAAGGATGTGGAAAGAGGATTATTGTTAAAATGCCATCATCAAAGTCTGAGATATAAACCAGCACTGTAATCAGAGTCACAAATTATAGAAATCTGGTGTGAGTTCATTGGAATTGCCGTGGTTGGGCAGAATTGGCCAGCGAGGGTTTGACCTTTGGAGGCTGTGCTGGATCCTGGTCCCTGCACTCTCCTCTCGATACCGGCGCGAGCATCACTGGCTTCAGGCTGTCTCAGCGCTTTCCTGAATCGGAATTTACTCCCTGATTTACACTGCACTTAAAGCACATTTGCAGCTTACACGGAAACCCCGGAGCTGGCTTGGACCAGCCCAGCGCTGCCCCAGCGGAGGAGAAGCAGGGGCAGGTGACGGGGCAGCCCTGCCGCAAAAACCAGCAGAAAGCAAATTTGATGGGATGCTGCAGGCGGTTCCCCTGCCTCCAGGGAAGACGTACCCTCAAGGACACGGTTATTGGAAGAAAATTGCAGCGCGTTAAGCCAGGGCATGAATTTACAGGGAGTTACGCCATGGCACCAGCTGGCCGCAAAGCGAGCGCGGGATAAATTGCAGCAGCTGGGTGCGCGGGAGCGGGAGCATGCCGGCGGGCGAGCACGGGGATGCTCTGGCATGAAAAAACAGGCTGAGCCAAGGACCAGAGGTGTCAGCCTCCCTCCAGGACCGGGGGTTGGAAAAGGGGCTGCTGCATTTAAAGGCTGCGTCCTTTTCTCTGAGAAGCGGGTGCAGCAGGTGATCTCCCACTTCGGCGACCTTCAGAGAATCAATTTGCTAGACTGAACAGACAAAGGTTCGGTTTCGAAGCCGTCATCACAAGCAGACAAGGAGCTTTTTACCTCTTCTCGCTCGGGCAAGGGAACATTGTGCTATGCGGGAGAACCTGGCAGTGACCTTCCCTTCGGCTGAATGGTGGGGGGGATTTACAGACGGAAACAGCTACAACAATGACAATTAAAAAAGAAAAGCACCAACATGGAGAGAGACGGTACAAAAAATGAAAAGTATTTCTTCTTGCTATCTCCTGGTTAATTTAACTCTAAATTGTGCTCCCATAATAATAATATTAAAAATAATAAAACAGTTCTGTGCATAGCTATTCATAGGGTGGTAGGATATTATGACACACAGGCAACAAATCTTAAACAATATTTAGTCACCCCGGAACACTTATAAAAATCAGAGACAGCATGTAAAAGCACAGCCTATACAAGCAGATCCCAGTGAGCAGCTTTAGGTTGTATTTACCTCTCCGACCCCCTGGGCAGGGTGTAAAGGTCCCCTCCCCTTACTGGTGTTCTTGGACAGTCGGACAATTTTTGCAGAGAGTGGGTGGGCATCGCAGGTCCCCCACTCTGGGCACTAGGTGACACACTCGCTCGCTCCAAGTTGGACATTTAGGAAGGCAGTAGGGATGAAAAAAAAGGTTCAATTCAAACCTAAGTGCCCCCCTGACCTTCCATGAAAGCCTCCAGCAATCCGGGATGTCTCATGGAGGTTCCCAAGCCCGAGGAAGCAGCTGGCAGAAACCAGAAATCATGTACTTTAAAATGTGCAGATCATTGCAGGGCTGGAAACGGGAAGAGCTCCATGAACGCATATCATCAAAAAAAATAATCGTGTCACTAATCTCTCACCAGCCTGCATAAGTTTTCAGGAGGGGTTTTTAATCTGGCTGACAAACACGGTGAGAACTGTTTCAAAGACACTGTCATAGCAGCCATCCCACCCGCAGTGCCTGACTCACCGCTGAATTCCCACTCCTGCATTAATGCTAACAATGCTTTTCATTTAAGCCCTTCATTTAGAGGGCTTGCTGTATTAAATCGCACCGTGGCTAAGAAAAAGGAGAAATTAAAAAAAAAAATTGAAAGAAGACCTAATATTCCCCCCCCCCTTTTTTCATGTACCACTCTTGTAAATGTATTGCTGTCCATCTCAGAAATCAAATTCCAGGATCTGGAGGCCCTGAAACTTTAGAAGAAAGCAAAGGCACGAGGACATTACCTCTGTCTGGAAACCCTCTACCAGGATGGCCACCAGCAGGTTAAAGAGAACGTAATTCCCAAATGTCATGAGAGCGATGAAGTAGAGAGCAGCCCAGGAGGAGGTCGATGCCATGCCGTTGTAAAGCACCTTGTTCCAGTCTTCTTGGGTCAAAATCTGCAGAGGAAGGGTATCAGGAAAATGGAGATATTGGAGGATGGCGTGCTGTTTTCCCCAAGCCTGGCTGGGTATCTGTGCTCTGGATGGGCCAGACAAGCACCCCACTTTTGGGGTATCCACCATAGCTATAACCACAGGAGGATAAATCTGGCCCAAGCCATCTTCAGAGCCAGAGAAGAGACAGGACCAAAGTGACCGTGACTCCCACGCTAGCGGTGAGGACCCTGCCCAAACTGCCCCGCTCCCACCCGCACCAAGGGACGCGTTCAGCCGTAAGGGAGTCCAGCGTCGCGTGGGCCAGACCTTTCCTTTGGTCGGCCAGAACAGCTAGAAGTCCTTCATAGATCCCCCAGTTACAGAGCTCAGAGCTGCTAGAAGAAAAACCCACACATATCAACCATGGCCTTAAACCGGATTCTGTTCTTTGTCGAAATATCACTGCAAACGGTCCCGATCTCCTCCGCTCCATCTCCACTCTCTGCGCTTATTTTCACCCACCCTGCAAATGCAAGAGCCTCCTGCCTCGGCAGCCCCTCCTCATTAGCTTTCTCCTTTATTCTTGAAAATGGTCCGAAACCTCCTGTGTTCCCTGACTTGTGGGTTTGGGTCCTCCCCCTTCCACGGCAAGGAGCTTCACTAAGATCTGTCAGACGCTTTGGAAAACAACCCCAGCCCTTGGAGCCCCAAAATGCACAGGAGTTGTGGTGTTTTCCATTTTGTACCTGGAAAACGGTGACGATGGCCCAGAGCAAGGAGTCAAAGTTCTTCCTGTCAGGCAGCGTGTCACCATCTCGCTCCGAAGCAAACTTGCAGCCAAAGAGATGCATCCCCAGGATGCTGCACGGGAAGGAAAGAAGCAGGGACTCAACAAGACGACCACAGTACAAACCAGTAATCATAGACCAGGACTGACTTTCTCCTGATTTCACCTGTGCAATTCTTTTTTTTTTTTTTTTTGTCAAAAAAGATGATTCATTTGTTCACTGAAAAATACGCCTCACGATCACGCAAACCAGTTGTGAATTTGGGTCAGATCTGTCAAAGAGTTCCAACCAGAAAGTATGCCTGCTCCTTCTTTTTCTTCTGCTTTGTTTTTCTGAAGTCAAAACATTGTGTTTCAACATTTTCTAAACAAAATGTTTTGACTTTCTGTTTTGCAATGACACATTTTCAGCAAAATATGCTTAAATTGAATTAGGAAGACAAAAAGGGTTTCTGTGAAATGCCTGAATGAGACATATCAGGGGACCCGAAAACAGCTTTTTCAGTTTTGACAAGAAAACAGAGTACCTTTCATTTTGGATTGATACTAAAAGAATAATTTGTTTTCCCCTGCTTTCGGCCAGTAACCTGAATAATCAAATTATTTACAGCTTTGCTGAGCACCACGGCTGCAAACGGTGGTTTTGGAGTGAAACGTCTCACTGGGAGCAGGGACATTACTCCACGGAAGAGACTGGCTTTCTTCACCCTTCCCAGTGCCTGCATTGCTGGAACACCAGAGCTGGGTGTTACAAGGAAAAAGACCCTTCTCAAAATCTAGACCAAAATCCAAAAATTCAGGGCTATGCCAAACCTATTTCTAACATTTTGACTTCTCAGAAGAAGAGGCCATGCAAGAGCACAAGCGCCACCATGGCTGACTTTATCTTAGGAACATCGCCCTCTCCTTGGCAATATTTTTAGCACCAGGCTTTCTGCTAGTCAGTAAGGAATGGGACCGCTGTCTTGGGGTGATGTCAAGGAATCATCCAGCTGAAAGATTTTCCTTGTAAATCATCTTGCAAAGACAGATGTCTTGTTTGGCCAGAGTTAAGAGAATTTAGTCAGGGCAGCAAGCCATCGCCAGCGCCGGCCAGTAACGTTGTTTCCGGGACTGTTCAGCTCAGCCCTACCCTGGTATGGTCTCTTACATCTCCTCACCTCACCATGCGATCCCACCTAAAAACCCAGAGCAACCTCAGGACTGGGAATCAGAAGCGCTCACCTAAAGATGAAGATGAAGAGCATCAGCAACATGCAGAACGTGGCCACGTTGTCCATGGTCTTCATGAGGACTACAAGCTGGCGCTGGAGGGCTGGCATGAAGCGGACCAGCTTCAAAACTCGCATGAGCCGAAAGGTCCGCAGGACTGAGAGCCCCCCACCTTGCTGGCCCACTATCTCCCACACGCTGAGGGAGGAAAAAAGGTCATTGCAGGATGAGAAGACAAAGCCTAACGCAAAGGCATGGAGGACAGGAAGCAAAGGGAGGGTGAAATTTTGTTCAGCCTGGAGAAGAAAAGGCTTCAGGGAGACCTTAGAGCCCCTTCCAGTACCTAAAGGGGCTACAGGAAAGCTGGGGAAGGACTTTATCAGGGAGTGTAGCGATAGGATGAGGGGTAACGGTTTTAAACGGAAAGAGAGGAGATTTAGAATACATATTAGGAAGAAATTCTTTACTCTGAGGGTGGTGAGACGCTGGCCCAGGTTGCCCAGAGAAGCTGTGACTGCCCCATCCCTGGAGGTGTTCAAGGCCAGGTTGGACAGGGCTTTGAGCAACCTGGTGTAGTGGGAGGTGTCCCTGCCCACGGCAGGGAGTTGGAACTACATGACCTTTAAGGTCCCTTCCAACCCAAACCATTCTGTGATTCTATGAAATTCAGAGAGATGGAAAGTGGGCAGAGATGCCCTGCCAGTGCCGCGGGTGAGCTGGACTCCATCCAGGCTTGCAAAGAGCAGAGCCCCACTAGAGTGTCAAAAACATTCCTGCAAATCAGCGGCTGCAGCTGCAGGGGCAATTACAGCCTTTGCACAAGCCAAAAAACCAGACAGCTACTTAATCGGGCACTGGTTGTACCATTTGGATCCCAGACTTTCCCAGGACATCGGCACTGATAGCTTTCTGCTTGGGCCGCTCTAAAATGACCATAAAATAACCCCAAGACGTGTATTAGCAATCACATCTAAGTGCATTAATTTACAGCAGAGACGTACAAAGTGTCATAGGAAGGTATTTATATCCACTCTCCATTAGTTTCTGTTTAATTAAACAGCCAAATGAGGGGAAACACGTGTAAAGAAAGCTCTAGGTTTGTACCTAATCACCACAATGATCCCATCAAAGATGTTGTACGGATTCTTAATGTAGCCAAAAGGACCATAAACAAGGACTTTCAACAGCATCTCCAGGGCAAAGAGGCTTGTGAAGACTATGTTGCTGATCTCCAGGGCATTAGTAAGCTCCTCTGGCTGGGGAAAGAAGAAGAGGAAAGGGACACGGTAAGCAGCACAGCTCCATATCCGAAATTACACCTGGAAATACAAGCCCCAATATCGCAAGTGTAGGAATACCGCTGCTAATGGTATAGCGAGAAAATGGCAATAGTCCACTTAAAGCCCAGGAGAGAGAAGAAAAATACTATCAGAGTATTTAAGGTTTATACACCCGTTGTAAATTGAGCAGGTAAATCCAGACATGGACTTCACGTTAATCACAGCTTTAGTGCGACCACAGGAGGTTTTAGTGGCGTGTTCTGAGCCTTAATGCTTTCACATCCTCCAGACCAATTCTCCTTATGCAGAAGGGAAAGTCGTACCGTTTTCTCACATAAATATCCTTTTAGGGCCTGTCTTTTTATTTAGTATCTCATCACAAGATTTAAGCTAAGATTTTCAAATGCAGAGATTTGAGGTGCTGCAACTGGAATGGCTCAAAAAAACCTCATTATCAGGAAGCACCAAATACTGCTACTGAGGAGGGGCCCAATCCTGGCATTCCAGACTAGCAATATAAAAATAGAGGTAAGAAAAAACCTTAACAAACAGACTTCCAGTAATCTTAGACCTAAATTAATACCTTTCATGTTTTTCTAGCATATTTCACAGAGGGTTCCCAACAATGCCTGCAGACACCCAGCGCTGCGCTTTCCCCGGCGGGTGGGCGGGCATTATTGGAAAACATATGGCAGAAGACAAAAACCGGTGGCGTAGTCTGTTTAGGATCAGTCAGTGGCAAAGACAGGAGCAGAATTTGCAGTACCAGATCCCTTCTCCCCATTTAACCCCAACACACAGCCGCAACTGCATGTTTCTACTTAAAGGCTTCATTAAAATCAGGAGCCGATGTCCTGCTGGCAGATGGCTGTGGGGTCGTGTCGGCAACGCCGAGGTGCCCCACGGGGCAGCGGGCTGGCACAGTTCACTAAACACCTTATGCGCACCAGGTGCTGGATTCATCTTAGGGGTAGTTTGGCACTTAACTCACTCAGATACTTTTCTAAATCCGCCGCCCGCAGCTTTAGATGCCTGAACAGCGCGGTGGGTTACAGCCAGACGCGCAGGTTCACGGCAGCGACACCACGAGCAGAAGCCGATGTGCAACGTGTGCTGTTGATTGCTCCCACCACTGACATGAAACACCTTCATGGCTGGCCAAAAACTTCCTACACCAGGCCAGGAGCTGCCACGCCATGGCATGTTCTACAGCACAAGTGGTAGCGTTTGACATGAGGTGACCCAACTCCAACCCAACACCATGGGAGCTGGGAGAGGGGGTGACTCAGGGGCAGGCTCAACACTTGATCAACTGCGTTTCACAGCCCCAAGAAACTAGAGCAACCCAAAGCTTCACAGATATACGCTGGCAAATAAACAGATAAATCCACGTGGGCATTCAACTCTTTCTTTCTCGGGGTTGAAGTCTCCAGGCACAGCTGGCCAAGCTCTCTCAGCTCAAGTTCCTCCAACCCAGTGCAATGGTAGACAGGGACCCAAATTGGTCTGATGTTATCTCAGCGTGGGAGCGTAATCCCTGGGGACTTGCACTGATACTGGTGGGAGCTTGTGATGACAAAGCAATGGTTCCAAGATAGCAAAGGGGAAACAGCAGCATCGAAAAGAAAAAGTAATAAAAAAGGAAAAGAAGGAGGTGTTGAACACTTCCTATATCTCAAACATCCTCACTGAGGAACAGATCCCTTGGCTAGAGTTTGCCAAACACACCAGACTTACAGCCCAAATTGCCTCCTCGCTGATCTAGAGCTAAAATACAAATACTCCAGCTCCCGATATTAAACGCAGCCCTGGTTTAAAAATCATATACCTGTGGGAACACTCAGACACAGAGTAATAAATAGGCCGAGAACTTATATGTCAAGCTGCACCTCAGGACAATTTCAAATAGCTAAAAGTCTACATTAGTCACAAAAAAAAATAAAAATGCCAGCTCATTCAGGAGTGCCCCAGTGCCGAGGCAGGCTGTGTTGTTATCATTTCTGCAGCGATACTGCTGGAAAGGAACCGTGTTCCTGGAAGCTTTCCTCCTCATCCATCAGCGCCACTAACCCGAGCCCCGAAGGCTGATTTCCACCCTCTGTTCCCTCTCTGCGACCGCGCTGCCAAATCTAACCGGCCCCGCAGGCGCGACCTGGTTAAGTCCCTCGATGTGCCAGCATCGCCCAGCATCTCCTGCAGCCGTGGCATCCCTTCCCCGCGGGGGCTGACATGGAAAACCCAACCAGCCCCAGCAGGGATGTCGTGTTAATCGCGTGGATTAATGAAACTTTGCACTTCGCCAGCACCTTCTGGTGGGAGACGTTATTAGGATGTATAAATCCGGATGGGAGGAGCTGGCAAGGCACAGCTGGGTGATGTGGGGAGCCACAGGGGGAGCAGCGCTTACGCTGCAACTCTCCCAGGACCCCCAGCACCCACTGGAAGGGCCATGACCCTCCCCAGCCCATGAAACATCCCTCCCAGCCCACCCCGCTCACGAGAGCCCCAAATACCCCTGGCACCGGTGCGGGAGTGCTATGGGTCAGCCTGTGCATCGTGGTGATGCTCAGCACCCCCAGCAGCGCCGGATCCATCCATCTCCCCCTGCTTCACCCCGAAAAAGCCACCTGGCCCTCCCCACTCTTCCTCTGCACACTCTTTTCCACTTCCATCGCAGGAAACGGGTTTTAATATTTAAGACATCAGGTGCCCGTAACAAAAATGAAGAGTGGGATCTCCTGAACCAGAGGTGAGAATTAATATCCAAAAATCTAAGATTAATAGCCAAATTGGGTTGAAAGAGGAAGGGAAAGCTTCCCTTTTACCCAGCCAGGAGAAGAGAAGGGTCTCCCGGGCAGCCTGGAGCTCTGCCAGGGGAGGGCGAGGGGAGCATCTGCTGGAAGCACACCACAACCAAACCCCGGCTCAAATCGAGGAGTTATTTTGCTTCAGGAAACAACACACCCCGAAGCAGCTGAGACGGTGCAATGCAAATTACTCAGAGGATTTTTCTGCCGGCTGCGGAGCGCTCTCCCCAGAGCCCCTCGCTCCTGCTCAGGGGGGTCCCCAGGGAAGCTCATGAGCCCCCACAACAGCTCCACGTCCCTTTCAAGGGACCCATCGCCGCAGCCAGTCCATGGGGCACCCACCCGGACCCCTGCCACGAGCACCGCCGGGATTTATTTATAAAAAGAGAGGTGGGCTGAGATGGTGATCCTGCCCAAGGGCATCACAGCCAGGCAGTGGGGATTCAAACACTTCTGAGAACGCCAGCTACGGGATTTCCATGCAGCCATAGATGCGTGTAGATAATAAGACTGTTTATAAGATGCTTCTGCTCTAGAGAAATCACAAAAATGTCTGAGACATCTTTCCTTAGACATCATTACAATACAGCAGGAAAGTGGCTTTTCTCTCCTGTGGGAACAGAAATTGTCATCCCATCCCAAACAGGAATGCAGAGTTTCAGAACTGGCAAACTGAAACACTCTGTGCCCACAATTTTGAAAGCTCTCCCCTCCGTTTCAGTCCCTATTCCCTTATCCATTTGCTCTGTACCGTAAATCAACTGAAATTAAAAAACATAAATAAAAGTCAGCTAGAAGAACATGGAACTTTTTGTTCCCCAACTGTTCAAATGGACGTTTCAAATATCTCAGACAATGCATTTCAATAAATCTTTTTTTTTTCCCCAAAGCCAGTTCACTGAAACCGCTCCCCTCCCACGAACAGCTTCAAGTTTGATAAACTCCCATTTTCTGACAATAACTGTCTAATCAAAACAATATTGACCAGCTCTAGACATCATGTACCTGGGAGAGTCACTGACTCCTGGCACACAACCAGCTCCATGGGTCCTCGCCAGGCGTGGAGGAAAAAAAACGGGAAAATCAAGCAGCTTTCCCCTCTGAGGGCCACAACGTGGCAGTCAGGGGAGGCAGCATCCTTCCTTTGACTAAATGATATATGTGGAATACAAATCCCTCCAGGAACCCCTTGGAAAGGGCATTTTGTGGGGATGCAGAGCCCAAGGTGCAGACCCTGGGGTTTCCTGGCAGCACAAAGCCTCCTGCCCAGCACCCCGATGACAGCACATCTGCCACAGCCTCAGCTTCTCCATTGAGAGAAGAGGCTGCTAATTCTCTCATCAGTAGCAGCAGTGACTAATTAAAAGGAAAGCATCCTATGATTAAATGAGCGACACCCAGAAAGAGCGAGATACAAGCGCGATTTCAGCTGTGGCACAAAACACCAGCTCTTCTAATGAGTCCTCGGTAAATACAGAATTTTGTTTCCAGGACACCTCGCCTTGCCGGACACACAGACGTGGCGTCCTGGATAAATCATTCCGTGTTAGCCCTCTGTTTGTGTAGTGTCGATTTGTTGATGTACCAAACAGCACATTGACAAGCTCTGGCAGCACATAAAATAGGAGCAGACAGCGCAGCATCCCTCATAAACACCACGCGGCACGGGCAGGCGGCGGGGAGGAGGCGAGCCACGGGCGCCCGGCCAGACGCGAGCCCTGCCTGGCAGGGTGTGCGCCGTGGCGTGGCGGCGAGGAGGGGATGCTCTCCGCAGCCTGCCCGCAGGTTTCAGGCAGGGCTGCCTGGCACCAAGCAGGGCACTGCCGGGGATGGACAGGAGGAGACAAGGGAAGGTGTCTCCAGGTACTAAAGTCTTGCCTCGAGGGGTATCTCAGAGCTGGACCAGCGCCTTGCCCTTTTTCAGCATTCAGGAATAGGCTGTAATGCATTTATTTGGCTTTTCTTCCTTTTTTTTAAAAAAAAAACCCAAACCCTGAGTAGAAGCTCTTGACTGAGGTTTCCAGTGGCAGAAGGGACGTGCTGCATTTTCAGCTAAGCATGAGATGGTGGCACACGCCACTCCTTCCTGCGCACGGGGCTCCAAGGTGTCTGCTGAGCAAGCCAGGCTGCAGGCGACGAGTGGGGAAAAAAGTGAGGAGAGGGGCTGGGGTCATTAAAAGCAGAAGCCACAGGGGCTGCGTTCCCCAATTCCTGAAAGACAAGCCCTGCCACATGGTGAAATGCAACCAAGTGCCCCGGCAGACGGTGCACAGAGCTTACAAGGCTCCCAACTCCTGTCTTCCTCCAGCCGTGACCCATATAAGGCACAGGCATGGCACAGGCTCTTCATCATCATCCTCCTGCACCCAGCGCCGTGCGCATGCCTGGCATGGATCCCTCCATCCCCGTTTCCCCCCTGCCCAGGCAGCGAGCCCCAGGCTGTGGCCCAGCCTGGTCTTGCCCAGCCCCTGCTCCTGGGGATGTCAGCACAAAAGAGCAGAAGCACCCCAGGGTCCTTCCTCTCTATCTCCCTAACAATAAAATAAAATAGAAAAAACCACTCTGTCTCGCCACAGCACAGAGGGAGGGATGGGGTGACCGGCCAGGAGGCAGATCCCTCCTGATCCCGAGGGCTCTGCTTCCACAAGCAGATCCAGAAGACCATGAAAACTTCTAACCCATTCAAAAGGCTGCAGAATAAAACCTTCTGAAATCATTACCATGGCAACTAAGGAAAAATAACACAGAAAGAAAATACCGACCTCAGCTATTTCACAGGAAACACCAACAACATTTTACTGACTCATCACTTGCAGATTTTTAATATATATATACATAAGGAAAAAAAAAATCAAACGGGTCACACAAAGACACAATTTTCAACCTGACACCGCTCCACTAAGATCCTCTCCACCCTCTCCGTGGGTGCAGACAGGCACCGGGTTTGCCTCGGAACAGGAGCCAGACCACGGGTCCTGGGGCAAAACGCAAGAAATTCTGATGAACGGAAGCAGCTATTAATTAACAAAATGAGGTGCCGTTTTTTGGCCTCTCCCACACCCAATTCCCCATCATTTACAACTCATGTCTGTGTCCTCAGTCAACCAATGAGCCTTCTCCATGCCCTGCCCTCATTGCACCCACATTATTCCCCCTGCCTTGGTGCACCCGCTGACCCACGCCCATCCGAAAAACCACTTCGGTTCCCTTCGGTAAATACAGTTCTTAGCTCCAGAGCTGCTTGCTACTTTATAAATAGAAACTCAATCCACACATATTTTCAGCGATGACATTCATTGTCTTTGGGGCTCCTTAAAAGGCATCGGGCTTTAGCTATCGTCCTGGGTCCAGCAGCGCGAACCTGAGCTGTGCTTGATCGGAGCCCAACAGACCGATAGGCTTTCTCTACTTATCCTTTGCCAAATTAGTTAAAGAAAACTATTTGGAAAGTGGCAGGATTGCAGCGTTTTTTGCTCTGCTCCTCCTGCGGCTGGAGACACGGAAAAGGCTTGCTGCTCGGTGGGCTGGAGAAGGACTGCTGGGAAGTTCGGGATTTACCGGCATTTATTAAAAGGAAATGACTTTGACAGACAAGCAAACAAGTCCTGTTTCATCCCATCACCGCATGGGAAAGGAGGATTTTGTTACGGGCTGAATATTTCATGCCACGGCAAGTAATGCTGTAAGAAAGGGAGGAAAGCAGCTTTCATTTCGGAGAAATCAGAGCTGTCTGCACAGGAGGGACTCCCCTTCCACCACTAATCTCCTCACCTTCCACCCACTCTTCCCCGTTCCAATTAATCAATGTCCCTTCTCACCCCGCACCTGCGGGAGGAAGGAGCCGGGTCCCATGGATGTGGCATCTTCTGGTGCAAGACCTCCTTCTCCACCACATCCTTGTTGAGCAACCACGGCCAACAACCATATTCCATGGCCCTGACTGCCCATACGGCGCCATGTCCCTGTACGCCTCTGCCTCCTGTCCACCCTGAGCCTGGGGTGCAAATGAGGGGACAAGCACGAGCCCCCAGCACAATGGAGAACCTCAACAACCAACCCTGAAGGACCTGCCATGAACCATCCCTGCCAAGGACCATGAACAGGACCTGCAGACCATGCTCTCCTCCTCCAAGTCCTGGGGCTGTGCTCTCTTTACTGCTCTCAGGAGGCACAGCAGATATTCTCGCCTGAACTCCTTATCTCTCTCAGCTTGAGATTTCTGGATGAATATTATCCCAGAAAATGCAAGAAAAACATGAACAGGCTCATCCCTCTGCCCAGGTTTCGAAGGAGCTTAAGCTGAACAAAAGCTGCATTTCCACTTGGTCACACCTTGTAAGTACTTGAGATTTAAAGCCCTCTATTTCTAGTTAATCTAAACCAAGTTTGAAACTTATCTCCCCATTAGTACTTGAGAAGGTACCAGGGGGAGAGAGGAAATAAGAAGAGAGAAAGAAAAAGGCTGTCTCTGTACGGCTCCTGCACAGTTCTGCTGAACCTGGGTTTCTGATGCTGGTAACACTATCTCTAATGCTGACAGACGTCCACGGGGGAAAAGCTGGTCGTTTCCTAACATCAGCAAAAAAACAATTATAACAAAGAGCTGAAATCCAGCAGAGATGAGGGAAAAGGCACTTGGCGCCTGTCCCCACTCCCGCTGGGGGCTGAGCGGGCTGGGAAGGGGCTCCGTGAGGACACGGGTGGTGGCAGGGCAGAGTCATGGGCACCAACAGCATCGGGACCAACTTCTACCAGGAGAACTGGGGGGAAAAAATGGACTGATCCCTGGGAAATCACCAACAATCAGCCATCAGGAATGCTTACAGACAAAAGCGTTTGCTGGTGCAAGCTGAGGATGCTCCAGAAGCTCTAGCTGCGTCTGCTGGCTCCCACCCAAGGGGAACAACCACAATAATCAAAGAAGGAGCGGAGAAAAACACCCAGCTATCTGCAGAGAGCAGTGATTTTTCATCCGCGTGGGGATGAAGTGAGTTTCGAAAGCACACATCATTTTCCCATTTCACTGAGCCAGAGTCTCTTCTCAACGCTGCCCCAGCGGAGATAACACGAGGGTACGCATGGCAGCTGAAACAACAGCTGTAATGATAGGATCTAAGGCAGCCCGAGTATTTCCAGCCTCTGAACTAAATTAACAGGAAAGGATTGACACTTACGGCTCCCCATCCAGGGAGCTGAAGAAAACTTTAGAAGATGTCAAGGCATCCACATGGGCTCATCCCTAAAGCACGCAGAGTACTGAATTATCTGATAAAAACCCCATACACTTTCCAGTTGCATGAAATCTCATTTAATATTCAAATCATTCAGTCTCCAGAACCAGGATAAAGCCTGCTTTATAGGCACAGCCCATTTTTTTAATGACTGTGAGGGCCGTGGCACCCCTGTATTTTGCATGGCACTCTGGAAGAGCTTCATGAGCGAGTCAATTAAAACACGTCAGTTCCTACAAGACCTCATAAACCCTTCAAATCACTGACGAGCGGAAGAACCCCCAAGGTCCATGAAAAGAATTACCCCAAGTAACAAACAGAGAGCTGGTTTTGAAGTCAGTGATCCTAGTGATTAACAGCTCTGATGACTTCCATTAGCGCTGACTTGACTCCTTCAGTCTCCAACAACAAACTGTTAATAAGAGTAATTTCTGCTTAAGCAGGAGCTAATTGAATACAGCACGTGCAAATCTATAGGGCACCTCATTTTCCTACCGTGGGAGCGCCCTATGCAGCTGTAGCGTTGAGAAATTAAGTTGACGCTAGCTACAAGCCCTGCGTTGGGCAACGCCAGCAGACACCGAGGGAGGGAAAGCCTCGCTGCGCTGCCAAAGCTTTGATCGCTTGGCTAAGAGTAGCTGGCACAGGGCTGGAGAGATGTGTAATGGAGTTAAATAGAGACATGGGATACGCACCAAAGTGGAAGCGGAGCTATCTCTAGGAAGAGAAGACAGCGCAGGAGAACGGGACCTTGCAAACTCCTGGGAAGAGCCTGGGGCCGAGGGAGGTTGTCTGGGGAAAGGCTGTCTCATTGATTTAAGGGATACACGCACATGCCCTCCTGAATCAAATTCATACAGGGAAGCATCACATGAGAAACTTCACCACAAAGAAAAGTCGGGCTGTACTGTTAAGGGCCCGGTTGGAATAAAGCAGCCGGGGTGCAGGGTTGAGGGGGTGCAGCACTGGTTTGCATCAGTGTGCGATGCGGAGAGCCACCACTGCAGCACCAGCTGCCCCCTGGATGGGGGACAGGTCTTTGTGTCACAGGAAACAATATAACAGAGGTGCAAGAGATGCAAAAAATATTTTACAAAAAAAAAGATTCCCTTCCTTCGTGACCTGGAGGTCTGACACAAATCCACGCACATGAAAGAAGCCAAAATTTAGATGTCCTGGACTGACCTGACGTGGAGCTGCAGAGGTTGGAGGGGACACGGTATTGCCCACGACTGCCCCGCGCAGCCAGACAAGGGTGAGCTGGGCAGCAAGTACCCTGCAAGCTGCAACTCATCCCTGGATCCTCCACAGCCTCCTCAGGACGCGAATGAGCACTTGGCAAAATCTCATTTTGGCCCACAGGGATGTCGAAGGAGCAGCCTCCATATGCCTGAAACCTGCAGCTGCTCTCCACCCCTCCTACAGCCAGCAGCAAAACGTTCAGTTTGGCTTGAAACCGGTGGAGGTTAGGGTGCTCTTGACCAGCAAGTCCTGGGAGCAAAGTGCTTGTGACCCCCTGGGCCTGCCCAGGACTTTGGACACCAGCACAGACTCAAACACCCCAAGACTGGGGGCACCAGCCTGCCAAATGCCCACTGCCCAGCTCCGTTACACCCCTTCTCCGTGGAGCAATCAAATTTTCCTCCCACATGGAAAAATCAATCAGTGGGTATCACGACAGCTAATAATTTTCAGTTACCTTCTTCCCTGCACACTGAATTCAGGCAGAAGCATAAGTACATAAATACCATTTGGGTGACTACTACTAATACTTGAACCTGGAGCCTAATGGTTCCTCCACGCCGGCAGGTTTCCTAACCCTTCACCTCCCCTCTCAAATCATCCTGGATACCTGAAAATTTCACGTCCTCTGACGCTGATTAAGAAGACTCCCATGTTCTCCAGCCCCGACTGTTTACATAAACAGACATTTTAATGCGTTTTGCCAGCAAGCTTTCCTTCGACGCTTTGGCACAGATGGTTGATATTTCCATGCCGCAGCAGCTATTAGATCGTAACGTTACCAGTGACAACTTTATATCATCTGTACCCTGTACTCTCCAGGCCCCTGCAGCAGGATGCACTAGGAATTGACCCTGAGATGCTACCATGGGCTTAGGCTGCTCCTGCCTTCCACAGACGGAGCTTGCACACCTTGGTTTGGGGGACCGCTGCTTTGTGGATTCCTGCAACACCTTGCTGTAGCTGGGGGTACTCCACCAGTTATCCTCCTGCCAGAGGGATGTCAAGCATCACCTCTTCCCAATTCCTTGAAGAACCGCCTCCCAGTGATGATGAGCTTTTCTCCTTGGGTGCTGTCCTAGAGAGCCATTCACCCTTGTCATTTCCCCAATTTGCTTTTAAAAATTAACAAAAGGTTCTCTACAGGTCTGAACCAATTTCCTCATCCTTCCTTCAGAGACACCAGAGTTTTGGATCGGTTTGGATCCAAGTCCCCACAAGCTCCAGCCATGGATTTGAACTGACCGCAGCTTTGGGGAGGCCGGCGCAGGACTCTCCAGTCTCTTTCTTGTTATGTTAACAATGGCAAAACACCGCAGAGACGGCGGCTGAAATTCAAGCGCTATTTAAACAAATTAATATGTAGGGTATAGTTCATACAATGCGAGTTCAGACAAGGAAAATCAGAACAGCCAGGCAGCTCAATGCGAACCAGATTTTAAAAACAAAAACAAAACCCCAAAAGCCCTTCCTCAAGGAAGCCCTTGCCGAATTCTTTCCCCTGCTGAGGAGTCCAACATCACGCCTTGTACTAAAGCCTTTGCATTTCACTCCAAGGAAGGATTTGGAGGGGGAGGGGAAAAGAAGAAAAAAAAAAAAAAAAAAAGCAGCACATTATGGAACACGGTCTGGCTTACTGCCAGGGCTGGGGGGAAAGCAGCACAGAAACCCTCTGGTTTAGCAGCACATTTTACTCCTGCTCTATGGCAGAACAAGCTTTTGCAAAGCCCTAGCCGTTTGAACCCGCAGCGCTGCAGAGTCTCAGCTTCCCTAAGGCGAATCAGTCAATTGGTTCAACAGTGTATTTAAAATCCCCCAGAGTCTACCTTTAAATCACCTTTATATTCCTCTACCCAAAGCTAATAGTTTCTACCTGCATTTTGCCTCATCTCTGCAGAAAAACAAGCTATTTAGCAGTCACATTAATAATCCGCGGCAATCTGGTTGTCATTTCCCTGATGGAAAATTTCACACTGCTGCCCAGCAGCCGCGACACGGCGAGTGCTATGTGCACCTCCAACCGCTCTGCTTTCCTCCCACTGAACCCAGCAGCCGCGAGAAAGGCAAGAGTCAGAGCTGGACTGGTGGGGAGGATGGGCAGAAAACGCCGAGTTAAGCCCGGTCAGGTGTACCTACGGCTCACGCACGTGCGGGAACCACGTGGAAGCAACCTGATGCTGAGTGAGAAAGTCAGCGAGCTCGTGTCAGAAGGAGCTTAGAGGAAAGCCAGCTCCTGAACCCCCAGCCATACGATGGTAAACTATTTGTTGACAATGACTTTACTGTGGAAGGTGGTCTACGGAAAGGAGCTTTGGGATGGAAGGTCCTAAGGTAGGAGATGAGCTCCTGGGGACACAAACTACCTTTGCTATGTGCACCCAGCATCCCTAGCTATGGGTGCTCGGTCTGGCCAGGTTGACGGATGAGTAAATGCAAACAAATGGCAAGAGGCGGGGGCCAGCATTTTCAACACACTCCAAGTTTCCACTCATTGTGATGTGCCTTCAAAACCACCGCTTTCACCCTAAATATCCCAACCTGGCCTCCTCCGGTTGATGAGTCTGTTAAGCAAGTGACTGGAAGGCTGTTTCAGTCTTGTAGGCATCTTGCAGGTCTCTCCAGGATGCCCGTCCCAAAGTGAGATGCAAAGCCTTCAGAGGAGCATACTTCTCTCCCCTGGCTATAACGAGGGCCTCAGCTGACCAGCTCATGTTCTGAAGTCCAGGATGCTCTGGTGGTCCCAGAGCTGCTGAATCCCACCCAACACTGCTGGGGACAGATGGGAAGGCAGAAGCCTTCCTCCTCCCAGAATAACCACCAGCCCATCCTTCCTCTCACACAGTAGCTGCTAGTGCGTCCTCTCCCCTCCGGCAAGGTGCTGGTAAACAACACGAGGCTTTTGACATGGCACCATAAAACACATCCTGAAAGTATTTATCCTAATATAGCCCGGTGTGCCCAGGGTGGCCTCATGTGAAAAGCCCAAGAGGTAAATATCTATTAAATAAGCAGAGCTTAATATAGAAAGTCACGGAGTCAAGTACTCTTCAAGCCCCCTCACATCTTTGCAAACATCAGCCAATGAAGATAAATTCGGCACGGTTGATCACTTGCATTTTTAGGAAAGGCTCTTCTAAAAGAAAAAAAATCACGTTTCACTGTTTATAATCTCTGCAGAAAGGCCCGGTCCAGCATTTCTCCCCTCTAATTCCTGCTCTCACAACTGTCAGATTATGAAACTGCAGACTATAAGCCTCCCGAGTTTACAGAAAAACACCTCTCTGCTCTCTGCCGCCACTTTGAGCAGATGAACTAATAAAAACAAGCTCCGCTATTCACTCCAAATGCCTGGGAGAAAGGAATCTGGAACAGTAGTAGCTTCAAAATACCGTCAAAGAAAGCAACCACCCACGGCGTCTGGAGTCCCCCCACGCTTATCGGCTCCCTTCACCTTGTTACCCGAAAACCACCACAAAAATCTGCCTCTTCCCATCCAGCTGCCTGCTGGGACACAGCAGGGCAGAGGCCAGCACCCCGCTGCCCTGTTTCCCCCGAGCCAAAGAATTAAGGAGCTGTCTTGCCTTTAGGGTGTTTGATGATGGGAGCTTGCTTGGCCACCCATCCCCGGTGGGACGGTCCCCCTGGCGCAGGCATGGTGGGAGCCTACACCAGCATCTCCCAGAGATGCTCCTGATAAAGGGCAACAAGCTTTGATGACTCTCCCCTTGGACAGTGGCAGCAAAGACATGGCAGATCTGCTTTCACCTCTCAGCCAAAGGAGGAATATAACGGTTTATCAGTTTCTTGAGCCACCTCCCCCCAGGTTCTTAGGAGGTGATCTTCCTGATATTATTAAATAAAGGTGGAATCACTCAAGCTTCCCCGCAGAGCTCCCACCAAGGGCAGCACATGAAGGTGAAACCTGCAGGACCTTCAGAGCGCATCGCTGTTTAATGTGTACTGAAAACAACGGTTAGCCAGCCAGACTGTATTAGCACGTCAGGGAGAAGGCGCTGGCTGGAAGGGACACATTTAGCACAGCCACGTCTCCCTGGCGTTCGGTCGTTGAGGCATTAATGCCACGGGAGGACATGGGAATTTGAAGCCAGTCTGCAGCCAGCACCGCTGCCACTGGGAGCTGTGGGAGAAACACCTCTGCGTGCAACGAGTGACTCTGCAAATACTGAATGTGCCAGGAAGGGAGAAAAGTAAAGAGCCACAACTCAAGACCAAGGGAGTTCCCAGCAAAGGCTGGCGCTGGGACAGGGGTGGCCATGGCGGTCTGGGAGGGGAGGGTCTGGCATCCCGGGAGAAGCACCATGCTGTGCTGGCCACTGGGAGCCCTCAAGCACTGGAGGGGTATGTAACAAGGTTTTGCAGCATCTCAGCATCCCCGCTAATAAACTCTTCCCCCCCAAACCCAAACGAAGCGTGCCCCTGCAGTGCCAAGCCATCCCGTGCCTGCGGCAGGACGGAGGGCACCCCACCAGGCACGCCGCCGGCAGCAGCCACAACACCTACGTGAGACCAGACCGTGCAAAACCCTCTCTAAAGGCAGAGCTCTTGTCGTCCTTATGGAGACACTTCAAAAGGAACGTGGCAACTCCTCTTCTTAATGACTATATATAGGGAAAAGCTCTGCTAGGTGACAAGTACGCGAGAGGCTGGAGCAGAGGCAGCCTCTTGCCCGCAAGGACCCAGATAATCGAGCGGAGGAATAGCCAGCGATGAGTCTATTTTGGACTCAGCGTGCTGTTGCTGGAGCGTTCACCGGGGAGGCAAAGGCATTTGTTACCTCCTCTCCAGGGACTGCAAATTCAATAGACTTCCCTGCCTGCAGCTGCACCGACCCCAGAGCCCGCAGCCGCCGGCAGCGCCGCTACCACTGCCGGGCTGGCACAAACCCAGCGGCAAACAGCTGCTCCCTCTCCTTGGCCCCCACGCCGCAGAAACCAGCAACGCGTGGTGCTGCCCGCGTGACAGCGGCTCGGCACGGTGCGGAGCATCCCTGGCAGGGCTGGGATGCGGGAGCTTACGCAGCCCAGTACCAGCCAGAGTGATCGCTGCCTGCAAGCTGGAAGCAGGCTCAGAGGAGAAAAATCAGCTCTGCTCTGTCTTGGCACCCTTCCTACAGCAACCCAACGCCTCTCACCCCAAAACATCCTGCTGGCAGCCAGATTCGGACCCATAACACCGCCCGCATCCCCGCTGCGCCGGGAGCTGCCGGGACAGCACTCACCTGCTCGTGGTACTCGATCCCCATGCTGAGTGTGTTGATGAGAATGGCCACCATGATCCCACGGCCAAAATATTTACTGTCCACGATTTTCCGGAAGGTCTCACACACCACGTGCCAGAAGGCCAGCACCCGGCTCGCCCTCCTGGCCCGGGCTCTGCCCCGCTGCGGGTCCCGCTGGTCGCTGTAGTGGGCGTCCTGCGTGAACTCGTAGACCCCCTCGCTGTCCGAGTCGGCCGTCTCGTTGTCCGTCAGCTCGGCCTCGCTCGCCAGCGCCTTGAGGCAGTAAGGGCAGCTCTCGGGGTTGCAGGAGCCGGCGTCCAGCTTGGTGCAGGGGCTGGAGATCTTGCAGGAGCTTTGGCAGGGACCTGAAACGCCAGCGGGGCAGGGGCAGCCTGTCAGCCGGGACAGGGGGGCTGCGGGCAGCCACGGGAGCAACCCCTTGTCCCCATTAGCACCAAGCTGCTGCTCGTGACACGACAGGCATTTCCTAAGTGGAAAAGGGCTCCTGCTGGGTTAACGAATCCTAGGCAAAACCTGGGCTCCCCCAGTCCTTTCTTCCCAGTTACAAAAGCCTCTTTGCTGTCCCCAGCCAGACACCGCTGCCAGCCCAGGACCCCTAGCCCACCTCACTATGCCTCTGGCCATTTCGGCTAGGAGAAAGCAATCAGCTCCCCTGGCCCTGGCAGGCTCCAGGCTATAATTATCGGGAGCGCTGCTGCCAGCAGCCTCCTTTCCTGCTCCCACTGTTTGCTGATGCTCTGAAATCACCAGCTTCCCCCCTCCACGCGCTGCCCTCAAGGGCAGCTCCCAGCTGCCAGGTGGCTCCCGGGTGACAATACCAGCGGGATATTCCCCCAAAATCCCACCAGCTGGCTGCAAGGGGAGAGGCTATCTGCACAGCTCCCTCCTGACTCACGCACAGCAGCATGCGGCAGTGCCAACAAAACCCCAGCGCTGAACCAGCTCAGAGCCCAGCTCTGTCTATTGAGTCTCTGGGCAGGACTTGGTCTCTTCCCTGCACAGCTCCTGGCTGGAAAGGTCAATGCCACTGCGATGGGGTGGAAAAGGCATTGACCACTTGGGAAAGCTTGGCCAGAAATGCTTCTTGGAGGCTGAGAAGGTTTGGACTAGACTGGCCCGAGCTCCCAAACCTCAGGATGTGGAGGGGAAAAAGAGCGTCTTGCGGTGAAGGTATGAAACCCCTGATCCAGGAAAGCTGCATTTGGTGTCTGGCACTGTTACGGGCTTCCTGAGCAAATCACAGATTTTTAATACTCGGCATCTGTGATTGCCACTGAGCACTCGTGCCAAGCAGACACTCGATCTCCCCGAGCCTTGCATCCCGTGGGGAGCAGAGCTACGCAGTGCTCAGGGACATGCTGGGACTCAGATCTGGAATGTGTTCATCCCCAAGCTCTGCAGCAAGTGGGGGACAGTGCTGTCACCTCCAATCTCTGCGTTTCAATGAGGAAGGGACATTGCCATTTGGAAGCAGGCAGGCTGGGCTCCAGCTCTGCTCAGTGTCACTGAGCCCAGTTCTAGCTGATTTGGGGAGTGCAGGGATTTGGGAAGTGTTCCCTGTAATTGCAGAATAAATTGCTTTGGGGGGGAGAAGGGGATGGGAAAGAAAATGAGTTCATTGAAAACATTCATTTCCCTTGGATTCTTGCAAGCATGAAGTCTGGGAGGTTGAAATCTCTCTCCTGGTTTTGGCTATAAGACACGTTAGATAGGTCAGAAGATTCACATTGGCCTCACCTGGAAAACCATCGCCTTTCTCCGTAACATGGACTGAAAAGAACCCTGCAAAGATTCAGAAAGAGAAAGAAATTAGGTTGTATAGCTTGTATTTCTGCAAGGCAACCCCAAGACCCACGCCCAGCCTCCGGCTCACCCGTGCTCTGCGTCTCCAGCAGCTTGTGCATGGTGCTGTACGGCCCTGGTGGGATGTTGAGGCTTGTCAAGGTGCTGCTCCCGGCACCGACCGCTGCCTCCCCCAGGTTCTTCTCCTTCAGCACCTCATGGGAGGTACTGGGGTGCACCGTGGGGTACACCTTGGCGCCCACAATGTTCTTGGGGATCCCCTCTGGGCTTGGCAAGCCGAGGCCTGTCTGCGGGAGGGATGACCTGCAGCGCACCGGCTCGAAGTGGCAATCGGCGTGGTAGATGCTGTGGACAGACTCGGTGTTGCTGGGAGTGGTGCTGGGGGCCCCATGGGGGTTCGGTGTCGAGGGGGGGAGCATCAGCCGGTTGGTCCCGTTGTGGAGAGAGCTGGTCTCCACATCGCTGATCTCTGGGCTGGCGCGGGGTGCCCGCAAGTTCCCATTGCCCAGGTGATAGTGGTGGTGGTGGTGGTGATGGTGGTGGATGAGGTGGTGCACGGAGGACCTCTTCCTGCTCCGGCGCTTCCCAGCATGCCGGTCAGCCCCTGCCTTGCTCGTGGGGCTGGTGAGAAAGCCCATCCTCACGCCTGCCATGCGGTAGACCTCCACGAGCTGCTTGCTGCCTTTACGGGCAATGTAAACCAGATACTTGAGGAGTTCGTCATAGCAGCTGCCCGGCTCCGAAAAGCTGGCAAGGGTGCTGGCGTTGGACAGGTAGCGTACCCGCTGCTCCTTCATCAGCTGGCTCTCGCGCTGCTTCGTCTCGGAGAACTGCGTTGCTATCACCACCAGGCAGAGGTTGATCATGAAGAAGGAGCCCACCTAAAGGGACAGGAGCCATCAGCCACCTCAGGGTGGCCGTGCCCACCCCATAGCCCTGCCTCACTGCACGCCCTACCACAAGGAGCAGAGGACAAACCCCATCCAGCCCCATCCCCTGTGTCCCCAGCAGGGACCGCTGGCCGGGACCACAGAGGGGCTGACTCACCCCCCCGAGCCCCCACCCCAGGGACTCCCACGCCAGCGCTCCACGGAGGACGTCAGAGATCAAAGACGAGAGAAGATTATTTTGACAAAAAGCTTTTGCTCTTTTAAGATGGTGTTTTTCTCTCTCTGCAGACAGCGGTTGTAATTATCACAATTAGTGGCATTACGATGAATGCACTGAGCCTTCCTGATAGGAGCGTTTTTTCTGGCAGTGTGTGGGCAGCTTGCGAGCAGATCCCTTTCCCCTGCTAACGGGATTTGCGGGTGACTGTTACGCAAGGGCATCGGCAGTCTGTACCCACAGCTTGGAGATTTTATTTCCAACCCAGGTTTCATGAGGTTCTGCCTTCTGCAGAGCCCAGCGTGGATCACAGAGAATTACTGACGTGCTAACGGGCTACCACACACCGCTAACGTTACTCGCATGGCATCTGGAAAAGTACTGCCTGCCCTTCCTCTCCGTCATTTTGGAGATGCTGAGAGCAAGGGATTGTTTCCTTTTTGGGGAAGCTAATAGATGAACCAGAAAAAGCATCATGGACTAAACGACCTCCTACCTTCTCATCAGGGTTTGAGTCCTGGTTTGAAGACGAGCAGAAATCCCCACAATGGCCTAATGGACAACGTGCAGCTATTTTGCTGGACTTAGTCCAATTAGACAGCAAGAAAGGGACTCATCTCACTTATCTGAGCTACATCTGAGTGAGGCACCTAATGATCCTTTAGAGTCAAGAGAGAAATAGGCACATCAAGTCTGCAATGCATCTAATTTATTTTGGATGTCTACCTTAGGAGGAGATGAATCACTCCCTTAAAGCACCTATTTTTCTCCCTTGACGATAAAGGGAGTCTAGACAACGAGCTCAGCCAGTCACGGTAGACAATTCTGCTTGCATAGATGAAGCCCATCATGGAGCCCACCCCACAGAAACTCTTTGTTGGCTCCTTTGTGGGTGGTCTCGGATGATGCTGTGAAGCGTGGGTGGGCTGTGGGCAGTAATCTCTTCCTTCTTTTCTTAATGTGCTCTCTGAAGTTTGGGACTGTTTTCCTGAAATGTCCCCTCTGCACCAAGGACCCAGCCAGCTGGGTTCTTCGATATAGAGGAACTTCTGGGCAGCCTCCTCCCCTTCCAGAGCGCAAAACCTGACCAGGGGAAATTTGCCTACTTTTTAACTTAAATTCAAGGTGGCAACTAAGAGAGAGGACCTTGGAGCACAAGGAGAGAAGCAGTAGAAGCAGCAGCAACAGAAGTGTATCTACCATAGCTTAAGTACATCTTTCTTTCCCCTTCCTTCATGTTTGCAGCAAAATGCAGCTGCAATACAATGCCATATTGAAGCTGCGTGTCTTCCAGCAGGCTGGTTTCTACCTCAACTTTTATATTCACTGTATTATTACTGAAAGTGAGTCCTCTGGGTCACTCCACTCTGCCCTCTCCAAATGCCAGGAAGTCCCCCATGTTCCCCTGAGGCCACTCACAATGATCAGGAGGATGAAGTAGATGAAGTTGTAGAAGGAGTGTGCATCCATGACAAAGTACATGATGTCCACCCAGCCTTCCAGTGTGATGACCTGGTGGAGATAGGAAGGGAAAACAAACCCGCCAAGGCTCAGTTACAACACCAAGTGCACAGGCAACATTTCTCCTGGCTGGGTCATTTCTGACACCCCGCAGCTGGTCTTGGTGCAGTACAAGACACTGAGGAGCCAAATCCTGCCCCCACCAATGCCAATAGCCACGTTCCAGCTGCCCAGGCTGAACCCAGCCCTTCTTTTCCAGCTGGACCTAAGGCCCACTACAGCATTTTGCAGAGGGAAGAGCAGTCTCTAGGCTCTGCTCCACATCAGGATGGTCTCACTGCACACACACAGGGTTTGGAGACTGGGGTTTTGTCCGTACACATGAGATGGAGGCATCTTCATTGTATCCCTGACACTTTGAGCACCCGTGCGCTACTATATAAGTGCTTGCTGGTACAAAATAGCCCTCAGGAGCATGATTACGCAGCCCCTGAGAACACGCTGGGTGGCACGACCGACTGTTCACCCACCTGAAATATCGCGATCCAGGCGTAGCCGATGTTATCGAAGTTGATGGCTCCCTTGAAGGGGTTGTGCTCCCCGGCAGAGCAGTTGGTGTAATACTGGTTCCAGTTGACGCAGGATGTGTTGGTGGTGTCGTTGTAGGAATAATAATCCAGGGTGCACTCGAGACCCTCCTCCCTCCGCGTTGGGATACTTCGGCAGTAGCGCATCCCATTCTCCCGGGGCTGGGAGCAGATGAAAGGGTTCTCGTCTTCGTTCTCTGTCTGATAGTATCGCTCCAAATCCACTGTGTAGGGGCTGAAAGAGTCCAGACAGGGCTGGGGTTTGCACAGCGATTGCAGGCAAACTGGCAAGGTAACAACTGCAACAGCAGAGACTGGTATCTGTTATTCTGGATCTTAAAGCTTTTTTTTTTAAAAGGGATCCCCCTTGGACTTCCTGCAGCCCCACCGGGTGAGATGATGTCCCTAACTGGGTTTTGGGAAACTGAGGCAGTGCACTCAGCCACTCAGCAACCCCTCTTGGTGACATTACTAAGAGTCACTCCATCTGGAAGTGCCCTGACTTTGACTTTAGGGGACTCGGAGCAGGATTCAGCCCAGCGGGGCTTCTCTGAAATGTCTTTGCTGCAGTAAGATGGAAATCAGTCAGCGTAAGCTCCTGTATCTCCTGTCCTCCTGGAGATGCTGAGAATGGCTTGGGGAGAGTCTATGTACAAGGACCTCCCAAGCTTCCTAAAAACAAAACACAGGGCCTTCATCTGCATTTCGCAGTGCCTGTTCAGCCCATAGATAAGCTCCAAATTCCCTCTGAGGGTGGCTTTACCACAGCAAACCAGGCAAACACACCCTTCAGGGAGATGAAACAACCCGTGGCCAGCCAGAAACTGGCTTCTTGCTCTGCACACAGCTATCTCCTTAATGCTGCCAGGACTCCCACTAAAGCTTGCAAAGATATTTTTAAGCCTAGTTCAGCCTGGTTAATTCCTGCAGAATTGCCTTTAATACCCTCCAAAGCTTATCTAAACCCCTGGAATTCTGGCTCAATTAAATAGCACCCAAACCTGTGGCTCTATTGGATGTACTTGGTGGTGAAGCAGTCCCCCTGCTCTGCTGCCATTTACTTAACAGGGACGTGCCCTGGTAATGACTCTCCCAACTGCCCTTTGAGGGCACGACCTAAAAGAGGGGTGGCAGCTGATGAGGAGATGTGTGGGAAAGGATAAAAGGTGCATTGTGCCAGCTCCAGACCCGAAAGCCAGCCTAGCCACTGTCCCTCAGAGTGTTCAAGGCCAGGTTGGATGGGGTTTTGAGCAACCTAATCCAGTGGGAGGTGTCCTGGTGTTTCAAGTTGGAACTAGATGATCTTCAAGGGCCCTTCCAACTCTAAACATTCTACAGTTCTATGATCCTGCTGTGTGCAAGTGAGAGGCTCTGGGCTTGCAGGACTTCTCCATCCTGGTGTGGATCTAGCCAGATCAACTCCGAGTCGACATTTGGAAGCGATCCACAGAAAGGTGTCAGAGTTTTGGAGCCTTTTGTTCTGCAGCTGATAACCCCTAATAACAAGAGGGAAGACTGTCAGGTTGGCATCTTCCTCAGGTTCTGGGCTCACGGCACTATTTGCAGTGGGGTTGCCATATGTGAAGACAACCAGATAACTGAGCACCAGCCTGGAGCGCTGGAGCTCGGCAGAGCGGCCATCAAGGGCTTGCAGTCACCGGCCCTTCTCCTAGCATTCAAAGGGAGGGAGGTGGTGGAAAAAAGCAGGTAGGTAAGAGAACAGGTATGGAAATCCTGGTCTGAAAGAGACTGACAGCTACCAGAACAGAGGGATATTTCAACCACTGTTCAAACATTCCTACATCTGGCAAGCTGGCTGGCCGGCCAGGAAACTGGGTGCTACAAAACCCCATTTGATCACAATAGTCCTCTTGGCATTAAAATCCAGGGATCTGTGAAAAATAGCACTTTGGGACAGGGACTATCTCTTGCTCTGAGACCGAAAAGGATTTAGCATCCCAGAATGTACGGTAGCTCCATCAGCTTTCCCTGGGATTTAGGTGGGACTACAAATGCCATACCAAGACACACCACCAACGGGATTCAGATCTCAACGTCTCGACAAATGCAGAAAAGGTCACACGTTAATGATATGCTGAATTTAGAAAGCCTGAACTCTTAACTCTCAGGGTTTTTTTGGAGGCTTTTATCAATCGGAGAGGTTCCCAAGTGCCAGCTGAGGGTTAAGGACAGCCCTGCAGGACTCAAATGGCAAATTGTCACAGCTCGCTCTGTTCCAACCATGCGTGCCTGGGCAGGAGTTGTGGTGGCATTTAGGAGAAGGGAGCATTTACAGAAGACCAGGAGGATAACGGAGGATATCCTTGTCTCCTGGAGGAATAGACTCGCCCAAGCTGGAGAGACACTTCTGCTGCCTGCGCAGACTCACATGCTGAAGTTCTCGGGGAGGAAGCAGCGGTTCCTGAGCAAACCTGCCCACAGCTGGACTCCCACGATGCCGAAGATAAAGAAGACGAAGAAGCAGAGGAGGAGGACATTCCCCAGCATAGGCAGCGTGTCCAAAAGAAGTGTCACCAGGATACGCATACCTGAGGAGACGAGGAAAAGGTCAGGAAGAGGAAAAGTCCACACTGAATTTTACCATTCCAGCTATGTCTTCCTGACCTTTTCCTTTCCATCCATACTTGTCCTTGTACTGACAGCTGCTGGTTTCCCATCTGCTGTCCTTGTCACCCACACATGGCTTGCAAACACCTGCAGCTCCCCAGTTCCCCCTGGTTTCCCCCCAAAGCCCCTGGGATACCCCATTCATCCGTGCCCTGCTCCACGGCACACGACCTACCTTCCCTTCTCCTCTCCCTCCCTTCACTCCCCATCTCAAGTCCTCTTCTCCTAAAGTTTTCTAGCAATTACATGTCTCCTTTCTTCCCTGAGACCAAACTCAAATGTTCTCCCTTGCTCAGACATATTTCTTTCCCCGCTCTATATATTAAAATTCCCTTCCCTTCCTAACTCCCCTCATCTACCCTAAATCCCCTCTCTTCCTTAAAATACAGGACTCTCTCTGGCAGTTAATTCTCACAAGTTCAGGAACAGCCAGTTCTGTAACAAAGACAAATTGATGGTGACTTCAACTTGACATTTACACACAAAAAAATTGATTTCATCTGACGTCTCTGTAATATTCTGCTCATCTCTCGCTCTCCTTCTTTCCCCATCTTCTGCATTCTCTCACTCGCTTATATTGATTTTCATTTAAAGAAAGCTTTACTGTTGCACCCTTCACTTTGATACTTCAAGAAGACTTTTTTTCTCTCTTCCTGATGCTGTCACCTCCTCTATCAGGGTTTTTCTTCTCCTCCTCTACTGGGGAACAACCACCTTGCGTCAACTCTTAATTAACTGAAATGACTTTCTGCGGTTACTGCATTTATCATCATACAAAACTCTTTTTTTCTTTTCCCACCTTACATTTCCATCCCATTGTAACTATGTTGCAGAGAAGCCAAGATAAATTACTCGGGATTTCAAAATACATTAAGCGAATTACATCCCCAGTTAGACAGTGGCGGATAAATTCAGCCACCCATCAGTTCAGCAGTGGGGATAAAAAAACCCATTGCAAACAGGATTCTGAAGCTACTGTCACGACTGAAACAGCAGCAGCAGCAAAGCCAGATAAAGTTCAAGAGTCAGGACCAGAAAAACAAATAGAGCCCAGGCACCTCCAGCATCGGCTGACCCAACTGAAGCTGATTAGCTCCTGTCAAGGCGTCGGGCTGGTTCAGATAGGGGAGTTCAGACTTGGATTTAATTTGGCTAAAACAATGCTGGATTCAGATAGCCAGGATTGTAGGACCAGGAAATGACATTTCTGATGCAGTTAGTTGGACTTACGCTTAACACGCACCCGATCCGTACAGCATCCGAGAGGGACGGAGCTCAGGGCCTCTCGCAGTGCTCTGGGAATGCAGAAGGAATGGCCCCCTGGGCAGCTTGGTTGGGTTTGAGGTGGTCAGTGCCCCTCCGAGCACAGGGCTGGATTGCCACCGCCTGCTGCCATGCAGGAGCAGGCAATGCCACCCACTGCTGTTCAAGGTGGGGTCTGAGATCCTCGTGCATGACCTGATAAACCAGGACTGAATAGCCATCTCCCATCCCACCCAGCCTTGCTTTGGAGGTGTTGCGGATTTTTGCTGTACAGACCAGCCCTGGGGAGCAGAGCAAGAGATGCTCCAAGAGGAGGCTCCTCAGCACTTTTTGGGGGCTGTTTCCAGGCACAACAAGATTTCCTTTTCCCAATTTCTCCAGGAAAGGATGGGGTAGCACAGGGAGGGTGGGAGTGGTGTGACTCAGACCCCTCTGCCCGGACTGCCTGGCAAAGGCTGTTGGCTCAGTCAATCCCTATCACCAGCATCCCTTCACCTTAGAAGTCTCCTAAGACCCTCTTTGGATGAGAAAGGAAGGCGTCTGAAGACAGTCCTGGGTGTCTTATTGACTGGTGGCTCATGTCTGATCCCACAGGTGTCAAAAGGAATATTGTTTAAGGTAGGAGAGTGCCAGGCAGTGGAAACCAGAGACCTCATGCTACCAGGCTTGGGTGAACGCTTGAACTGCAATGGGAAGCATCTGTGTTTGCTCTTCCATCTTGGGGACACAGATATAAAGAACTTTCATCAACTGGGAGGAATAAGAATCCAACTTACTGGGGACCCTATTAATGGCCCTGAGTGGCCGCAGGACACGGACGGTGCGGACCGCTGAGAAGCTGACATTCTGCAGGTCCAGGGAGTATTCCAGCATCCTGCGGAAGACACGAACGTGGAGGAGCGTCAAGGATCTTCTGGAGAAATGTTAGATTATCAAACATTATAAATCAAACATTATATGCCAACCACTCACAGAGGGACTTGTTACTGCATCTCTCCCATCAGGAAAGTTTGCCAGAGGAATTAATTAAGGGTTGTTTGCGTATCAGAATAAAGTCAATGAGCGAGAACATGATACACAGCTCACACAGCCACAGATCTCTCATCTGCTTTGGTTACTATTTTTGCACAGGTCCAGGCCAGAAGCTTCTGAATGTCCCTTCACACTCCAGGAGGGCAATTTCCAGACACAGCCCTGTTTTTAAAAACAATTGTACAGATACTCCAACAGATCTGGGTTTGCTGTGCTGAGCACCACCGAAACCCTAAAAAGCAGAGGAGCATCCCCTGGTGCAGACCCTTTCCGCAGGGCCCAGGAGCTGCGCAGCATGGGACACTGAGCTATGCCAACCCTACCCAGCAGAGATCATCGGCAGGTGGGACTCAGGTGGACGGGCAAGCACACAACAAAACTGATGACACTTGTAGATAACAAATGGGGCACACATGGACCAAGGAACCTCCCACTGCTCCTGCACTGTGCCTGACGGGGTTATTTCACAGCCTGGGACACTGAGGCGCAACCTCCACGTGACTTAGTCTGAGGTTGCACTTGGACTGCTGCGAGTCCCTGATGTCCCCCAGCACCGACTCGCTCTGCTCAGGGCACCGTTGCTCAAGCACAGTGGGGCCACCAGTCTCGTCACCGCCAGGACTTTGCTCTCCAGCTGTGGGGAAACACAAGAGCTCTACTCAAAAGCATTCTTGAAGAGGCAGAGCCAGGCAAAGGCAAGGAAGAGGACCACAAGATTCCCTGCACAGCCCAGCTCCTGCTGCCACAGGCAACTGCAGGATATTCATCTCTTCCAAAAATTACCGAGTTCCATCTTAAAGCTAGTTGGGTGGCTGGAAGTCTAACTTCCAGCCTGAATTTATTCAGGACAAACTCACATCTATTTGTTCTTATGCCCGTGCTGCCTTTTAAGTAGCTTCTATAGCTCTTTGTCCCCGGTGTTTACTCACCCGATGTATTTACAGAGGACAAATCACGTCTCTTCTCAGCCTTGATTTTGCAAAGCCAAACAAACCAAGCTCTTCCGGCCCCATCTTGCAGACAGGCTCTCTGCTTCCCGATCACAACCCTTCTCCACACCTGCCCTGGCCTGAATTAATCATACCTGATTAGACACCAAACTTCTGGAGGAGGCTTTGCCAGCGCCTTGCACAAAGGCATCAGTGCTGCCCACTTCCTCCCCATTGGAAATCCCACAGGATTCATCAGCGCTGTGTTACCTTTGCCATGGCTGCAGTACGCTGGAGGTTTCTGCTCTTGCTGCGATCAACCAAACCCACTCTCCTCCCTCCCGGCCATCAGCAGGTGAGGAGCTCCTGAGGTGGAGAAGACTTTCTAGCCCCCAAATACATGACTCCACACTCAATGCAGTGACACTTTATCCCATTTCTCTTGATAGGTTCTAATGAGGTTGATGATGATGATCAAACCACACCTAAGATCAAAATAACCTCAACATATTCCTCTGTATTTAGCTGACACCCACAGCTGTGGGGCAGCCCCAGAATACAAACATTGGACAGACACGCGTGGATGCTACGAGTTTGTTCTCATCCTCTGACCAGAGAGGAAGGCAGCGTGTCCATGAAAGCCCACCTGGCCCCAGTGACAACACCAGCCCCTTCCTCGGTGCGTGGGACACACCGCATTGGGTGAGTTTTGGCTGCAGTAAGGAGAGGGGCAACAATTTCCCTGGACTTTAATGGTTCTCAAGTTTCACTCGCTATTTGAAAATAAGATTTTTGTACGGTTTGCAGGATTTGGGTAAAAATCCCATGTCAAACATACAGCTTTTCTTTCATCCATTATTAAAACAGAGGCTACCAGCAAAATTCAGAGCAGCATACGGTTATTTGCACCAAGACAAATAATTTCCTGATTAATGACAGCTCTAGACTCACTTCCAGAGCTGCGCGCGCTTGTAATCTGCAAAGGGCATGTTGTAAAATGCATTTAGATTTAACATATTAAAAGAACAATTATAATGCCAAGTTTAAAAAAAACAACCAAACAACAACCCACCAGCTTGAGCAAACACTTGAACACCAAGACCGAGAGCCGGTAGGTCCTCTCCTACCTCTGCTGCCGGGCACTGCTACCAATACCAGCGCGACGGCACCGCAGGCTCAGCCCCAGACCTAGACTACAGGATCCACACGCTGCTGGTGACTAACAGCTCAAGAGCCCTGAGAGAACACGGCATCGGGGGAAAAAATAGTGGGTAAAACCCAGTCACTAAGGAGCAAGTCCAACCAGAATCCCACCACTTCCCAGCTCTAAGGTCACTTCCCAAGGCAAAGGGATGCACGGGAGGAATCAATCCACGTCCTTGGCAAGGGAAGATACCCAGGGAGAGCGAATGTCAAGATGTCACCAACTGGCAAGGTGACAGGTGCATTTACCAGCATATATAACATTTACGCCTTGAAAATCTGCAGTGTAAAAAGCCCCCGATGAAACTTCAACTCAAATGTCATTTCTGTTCAAACGGAAAAGCGCGATGCCTGTCAGCGCCTCTGCCACGGACCCGGGTCCCCAGCCAAGTTAAAGGCTCACAAACATACTCGGCATTAAATAGGATGGATTCATAGCAAACGCTGAGACTCGTCAGAGCGATCAGCAACCCCCGATCGCTGGAGTTATTCAGAAGGAAAGCGGAAATATTTAGGACTTTCTAAGAATAAAAGTGGAGCATCTGCAAAGCCAGACGTACAACGGGCTGGTGGTGGGATGCAGAGAGAGAGCTGATGCAAACCTTTGGCAAACACTCTTCCGAGAAGGAAAACTCCCAGGACTCAGCAAACAGACAGACGCAAGGGATGGCTCAGGATGGACCGGGCAGCTGAAATTCATTCCTGTTCTGCCTGGAGATAGTGACACTCAGAGCACACGGGGGTTTCTGTCATATAAAACCCAAAGCCTTGGGAAGGATCTCGTAAGCACAGCGTCAGGCAGCCGCCCTGCCTGCGGCAGAGGGCTCGCAGAAGGGATGCTCAGGAGCTCTGGAGCGGACAGGAGGGGCTGAAGGGGCTCTTCTCGCCCAGTGAGCCTCTAATAGGGCACAGAAATGCTGGCAAAGCCCTTTCCACACCTACCCGGCATCGCCTCTTCAACCCCCCCTGCCTGCAGCCCTGGCTCCGCTCCCATCCCTGGGATCACTCCTGCTCAGGAAGCAGAAGGTGGTGTGAAAACCCATCGGAGCCTTGGAGTTTGTGCTGAGGATGTTTTCCAAGGAAAGCTTGGGCTCTCCCCTTTCACAGCTGGGTGCTGGGGGTGCTGTACAGCCAGGGAACATGACCAAGGTCACACAAGAAACCTATAGGAGAGCAGCAATGCCTGCAGGCAGGGCAGCATTCCCGGGAGCTGCCCACCCCTCTGCCGGCAGAGGCACAGAGCCACCGCTCACTGCCGGCAAGAGATAGGCTCAGATTTATTCAGTGTTAAAAGGTTTCCAAAACTGGGCATCCAGGCACCCTTTATCTACAAAGCGCAGCAATCGGTGGGTGATACTAAGCCATCGGTGTTGGAAAAGACAAGGGGAAATTATTTAGGCGGCGTTGTATCTTCAGAAAGCTGGAATGAAATTTCCTCCCAGCCCTCGCCGCCTTTGCCGTGCTCCGCTTTTGATTTTTAAGCCTCGCGAGTCTCACCACATTCGTGGGTGTTGCTTAACTTTAAAAATACTCATTTTAATCAAGCTGAATGGAATAAAAAGAATAGCACCGGAGGGAGCGTGAACTCTGCAGCCTGCTGGATCCAGCCACGTCGTGTGTCCCAGCCAGGACACTTGACTAATGAGGCTCTTGAAGCAGCAGCAAGTTCAGCTGAAGAACTGAAAGAAATTAAAGAATTCTCTTTAAAAAAAGAAAGTCCTAAACTTCAAAAAAACAAGGCTTTTCACAGGTGGGTTTGAGTCAGCTCGGCTGCGAGGGAGGCTGCTGAGGGGTGTCTTTTACCCAGCAGGTTCCTGTGAGTCAGGGACGTGCCTTGCTCGGGATGCTCTGCTTGGAAGGTTGCAAAGGCTGCGGTCAGGCGCACGGAGAAAGGAGCATCCGCAGCCGGGAGGGCTTCGCTGGCCCCAGGTCTCAGCTGCTCTTCTTCCTCCCAAAAGTCACGTAAAGCATCAAATTGCAAAGCTCGACCCCAGATTTTGAACCCCCGGAGGTTTGCGATCACGAGTATCGTCTTGACGCGGTTCTGCCACTTCTGCTCAGAGCAAAGAGGCTCCCGGCTTCCGGCACACTTGCATCCATCCCAGAAAGCACCAGAGCAGGACAGGCTCCTGGGAGATGGTTTGGTGCAGCTTTCACTGCAGCTCAAAGGGGCTGCAGCTGTGATTGCACATTGGGTAATTGCGTGTGCAAATCGGCCACTTACACGGGCAATTACCCCACGGCGCTCAGGGTGCCCGGGCAGTGCAGAGGGCACCGCGCAGCCACGTCTCCAAGGTGCTGCTCCTCGGCGCGAGAAGGATCAATACAGGCAGGCAGAGGGGATGAAAACGCAACATTCATCCCTGCCTCTCTGTTATTTTAATTTTTTTTTTTTTTTAAGGGATGAAGGGACTAACACCTGGGGAAAGAGCAGCCTTTGCCCGCAGTCGCAGCGGGAGGCTGCAGCAGGGACTCCCCTGGGCTGCCCCATGCCAGCGCTTTCTTCCCCATCTCCGAACCGGGGAGTTGAAACAGCCCTTTGATCAGCTTCGTACAGCCAAAGTGCCCTTCAGAGGAGCCCCACCTGCTCGCGAAGCCGACCGGCGCTGTGAGGCGAAGGCCACGTGCTGGGAGCTTCACCCAAAGCACCCAGCAGGAACCCTGCAGCCACAGGATCACCGCTCCCCGCGGAGATCGGTCTGGCAGCATCGCCCTTATCCCAGTTTCTGAGCTAAAGAGCTTTTCAGAAACCATCCAGGTTTCGACGGAGCAGGGATGGAGTGGGGGACTGCAGCATCCCTTTCTCTCCTGTTATCTAAGTATACAGCAAGGCTTCCTGCAGCATATTTCATCCCTGAAATTCAGCACTCAAAACCAGGAGGGAGCAAGCCATCGTTAAGGGTTGTTTATGAAGACTTCGGCGGAGCTAACTCTTTAACACAGCCTTCAACAGAGGGAGAAAAAATGATAACAAACATTAGAAGAAGTGTTCAGGAAGCAAAGAGAAAAAGAAACGGTGTCTCTGTTTCTGAAGAAAGCAGCTTGCCAACCACCTCCTGCCTCGGCTCGTCTCAAATTGTAAGCAAAATATTCCAGAAGCATTTAACATTCCTACAAAGTCTTTTAAGAGGCCCGTTACCGGTTACAAGGAGCAAGGCGTAAACAGGACTTCGCAGACGTGGCCAAACGAGTGACTGAGCCCGGAGCAAGAGCAGATCCACACAACTCAAACACGGGATGATGCACAGCCCTGGTCGGGGGGAGCAGAAACGCAGGCAGGGATCTGGAGCCCTGCTCGATCCCGTGTCTAGAGAAGGCAGAGGGGAACCCTGTAAGCTCTCATCGTACCAAATTACCCCCTGATTTAAAGCCTCTCTCCTGGGAAAACAATTAACCATTTTTTTTGCCGTTGTTTTGGGGTTTTTTTTGATGAGGATGGTTTAAAGCACAACTCGGTCCACAGGGATGCAGAGGTTCAGGGAAGTCCTCATCCGACCAAAGTCAAAACAAGCTGGTGGGACTGCAATAATGTGGCTGGGGACGGGGACGGGTCCCGTTGAGGAGCGGGTAGATCTCAATCTGTGGCTATCCTCTTCCCACAGGCTGATCGGAGAAGAGCCGCCTGCGCCCTGCCCGCAGGAGGGGGAGGCAGAGCGGGTGCTGGGTCCCGAAGCAGCACATCTCCATCCCACAGCTCCGGATCACCAGCCGGAGCCTTGGCCAGCACTAAACTGTGAATGACACTGCATATTTTTGGATGTAAACAAGCGTTCATCCTCGATACATCTGCGTCTTGCGCTGAGAGAGGTCGAAATCGTATTGAATCATCTTTAGAGGGTGAGAGCTGGCTTGCAACGCCCGTTAACCTTCAAGCGTTCTCTTAAAAGCTAACTCCCCAAACCCTCTTCTTTAAAATAACACAACATAATTATGTCATTCATCACTTTTTTTTCTTCCCTTTTCCCCATGCAACTCCACAACCTACAGCCAAAGCCATGTTTCACTAAGCTGAGTTTTGATAATACAGCGCTGTTCTCATCTCCAGCAAGTTTTACTGTAATTACAGAGATGTGTTGCAGACATTACACGCTCTACAATTAGTGCTAATTGCATTACATTGTCACAAAGAAGTCATTTACTCTCCGTGAGCTCATGAGATTGGTCTGGACAGTTTAACAGAGCTGAGAAGTACTTAATGGCATGCCTCGGAAGTGGCCGGCAGCGCGGCGGGAGCGAGCACGGCACCCGAGCGGCTCTCCCAGCCCTCTGCAAGCGGCAGATCTGGGGCACAAAACACACACAAAAAGGTTTCTCTATGATTTCAACCCCTGGCAGGTCCAGAAACTTCTCAAGGAATGGGGAGGATGAAATACCACAGGGTTTGGGGATTTGGTTTTTTGGGGTTGTTTTTGGAAGCCTCTCCTAGACGGGTGGTGGTTGGGAAGGGTTTCTATGGGAGGTCTGCCCGTGGGAGCGTACAGCCCCGGCGTGCAGCATGTCCAACGTGCCCCCCCCGGCACAACGTGCCTTCCCCACCTGATGCCCCACAGACACGTTTTGCTGCTTCTCCTCTCCCCCTGCCATCACTTTCTGCAGTCCGTGGGCAGGGAAGCAGCAAGGAAGGCAGGAGAGCAGGAGCCCGGGGATCTGCCGGGCACTGGGGAGCCCACACCGTCCTGCTGCTTCCCTCCTCCCGTGTCTTGCATGAAAACAGGGAGGAAAAAAGTGGGAAGGTAGAAGCAGAGCTGCTCCGTTGTGGTCACTGGGGCCACCCGGAAATGTTACTTTGGGGGGTCTCTTCTCCTGTCATTTCACTGGGGAACCTGGCCGAAGCCCTTACGTGAGACCTACATAAAAATGTGACGCGCTTTATCGGGCATCTAGCAAGTACAGAGGGGATTTGAGCATCGCCCCAGCACACACCCTGCTCCAGGGCTACGTGGCGGCCCTGGCCCCTTTCCTCACACCCCACACCCTCTCAGATGCAAGACGCCTCCACGTCGAGCTTGGCTCATCCCTTGCTCCCGTGCTCTGCTGTTCGCCCCACGGTCTGGATGCTCATCGGGGTAATTTGCCCCACGTGGGAACCACAGAGCTGCACTCAGGGGCTACCGGAGGGATTTCCCTGCACCTGGTTGGGATTTGACCCTGGAGTGCTTTTCTCCTCTTATCCTTACAGCGTTTTTCACCTACGTCTTGAATCTAGTAACGGGTTTGCTTCCCCTTATTTTTCCCTCTGCTACAGAAGGGGCCCATTCCTGCAGCCCCTTTGGCTTTCTCCGGCACTCGGTGCTGCCGGGGACGGCTGAGGGACCCTCCAGGACAACAGCAATGCTCCGAGCAGGATGCAGCGCTCCAGGATGGACAGGAAAGGGCTGGAGGAGAGCTCAAGGGTGCAAAAGGGAGCAGAGAAAGCAGGCATTGGGGGAGGAGAGGCTCCGCTTGGTATTTAAATCCAGTTCGATCCTTTGTCGGCTGAATTGGTTTTGATGGGGCCCAGATGGGAACAATTCATGCACACGAAGGAAAGACTCATCATTTAGTCAGAGGCAAAGCCGACCTGGCAGGAGTCACAGGAGCGGTCAAGCTGCGAGGCTGCAAAACCTCCGCAGCAAATAAACGTCTCCGTGCATCGGGGATGCGGGAAGGCGGCTGCGACGGAGAGGAGGTCGGTGCTGCTATCCATGGGAAGGAGGCGGCTCTCACACACCCAAATGCCCGTCCAGGTGCAGTAGATGGGCAGGAGATTGGACGGTTGCTTAAGCAAAGCGCAGCTATATTTCAGCAGTAGGAATTAGGACGGTCTCTGCTGATGTCCCTCTAGACTGAGGTCCCACCGTGGTGGGGTCTCTGTAGAGGCACATCAAGGACAACTCTACTCTAGCTCCAAGGACTTTGCAAGCACAACAGGCAAAGCCAGGACTGGTCTGGGAGGGGAACACAGCAGTATCTCGGGGTGGCAGAGCTGGAAGCAGCCCAGCACCCACCACCATGCCTCCCCCGAGCCTCCCCAGGTGGGACGCCTGGGCCTTGCTTGGGTCTGGTTCTTCATTACACTTAATTCTAGTATAAGAAATAATGAAGAAGAAATAAAGAATACTCAGGGTGGCTTTAGCAGGCTCCAGCCCTTGGCCATGCTGCTGATGTTTACAACCCTATCAGAGCTGGTCGGACCCGGGGTCCCACCTTTCCAACATCCCATCGCTGCAGCCCCTAATGTTGCTCAGACATTTCAGGAGGAAACTTTGAGCCCTCTCCTAACCTGAGGAGCCAGAGGCTGGTGCAGCTGGAAAGCATGACCTTGTGGCCTTCCTGTAGAAGATCGGTTTACGGGGACAGTTACAGCTCTTGGCCTTTCTGCCCTCCATCTCTGCTTCCAGTCTGGGTCTTGAGTCTCGCTACATCTTTTGTCCTCTGCAGCACTCCATGGTAATGAGTTTCCCAGGCCAAGGATGTACTGAGATACCTGGGACCCCCTTACCGGTTTTACTGGGCCACTGCTTTGGTTCTTCCAGCTGCCTAGTAAAGATGTCTGCCATGACCTTACGGGGCCAGTGATGAACCATAAGCAAAGTCCACCAAGGTGTTGCCCCTTCTTGTTGCACGCCAAACGCCCGCCAGGGAAACATCCCAGCTGGGAGGGTTGCCTGTTCCTTTCCAGGAAAATCCAGTAAATTTGATCCCTAGCTCTATCAAAAGAGGAAAAAACCACTGTTTTCCCAAAGGTCTTTGGGCTCTTGGAGAGGGGAGGGGAGGAGAGGGCCGGCGAGCGATTTGTGTGTCAAAGAAACTCAGCTCGCTGGCCGGGGGCCAGGGACTTTTCATGTGGATTTCCAGCCTCGGCCAGGAGACTCTCGGGTGCTGGAAGAGCCTTTAATTCAAACCAGGTGCCTCTGAAAGGAAAACACTCAAAAAGGCAAACTTGGTCGCTTTCCCTCACTAAAATAAAAAGTATAATAAGAAGGGCAATCATGCACATTTCACTGAACTATCCTCCCTGGCACGCTCCCCGTGTTCCCAACCGCCTGCTTCGCTGTCACCTCGCCCAATGGAAACCGAAACCGCCGGCGGGGCTGGAGGGAGAAGTGCTGAGCCCCGCGCCCGGCAAGGAGCCCCAGGGCACGGGCTGGCCAAAATCCACCACAAACAGCTTTTGTCGCCCTGCCCTGCTCCATGAGCTGAGCGTCAGCTCTCCTGTGAGCTATGGAGAGGACTGGAGGGACCACTGCGGTCCGGGTGGTGACCCCCACTGTGGAGCCAGAACGGACAACGCCAACAGCACTGATGCCCAGCAAGCCCCCAGCCTTCACCACTGCAAACCAGCCGCTTCCCCCAAATCCGACGCTTGCCAAGCGGTGCCATGAATGACAAGAGAGAGGCACAAGGAGAGGGGGACCCGCCACGCTGGGCTTACCCTGCGATGACGATGAAGAAGTCCAGGCGGTTCCACGTGTCTCCCAAGTAGCATTTCTTCCCAAAAATCCCCAGTGCAATCATCTTGACGATCATTTCCACGGCGAAGAAGGCAAAGATGAAATCGTCAAAGCTCTGCAAAAGAAAGGCAGGGAGGAGGGATGCATCACTGTACACTCACACCAGGGGAGGGAATTAGGGACCTGAGTCCAACAAGGTCTCCTCTTCCACTACCGAGGGCTAAAATCCCCAGGCAGAGGCAGCACTGGGAGCAGCACTGTGTCTTCCCCCAACTCAGTCTGGCCAACAGCACCAGCAGCACTGGGATGATGGGATGAGTATATTTTGGGCTCTGCTTTCACTACAGACTCGATGGTTATCCCTCCCCAAGCTCTCCAGGCAAGGCCTGGCTACACTGGGCTGGCACAGCCTGGCAGGGGCTTTGCCTGATGACACCATGTGTTCACATCCGAGCACCAAAATCAACATTTTTTATGTGCTGGCAGGACAGCCAGCACCGGCAGGACCCAGCCATCCCAGGATACCTCCACCACGGCTGGAGCCAGCTCTGCTGCAGCTCGGTCCTTCCCACCCCCCATCAACCCGCTAAGGTAAAGCAGCGGCTGAGCCGTACCTGGAGGATCCTGCAGCGCGGCGAGTCGCAGGCGATGTCCTCGCAGGGGTGGAACATGCCCAGCGTCACGCAGTTGAGCAGGATCACCAGCATGCTCACCCTCTCGAACCACCTGCATGGCACCCCGTCAAGGAAACAATGGATCCAAACGAGCATCCCCAAGCAGCCACCGCTGAATCAGAAAAGTTATTCTGGTCTTTAAAGCAAGGCACATGCCAGCTTCCCTAGGTTAGATTTTATGTGGTTTTCCATGGAGAGCCTGCCTGTGCTGTCTAGATTCCTGCACAGCAAACCCATGGTGTGTTCTCCCCACGCTGACATCAGAGGCTACAGCTCATGTGAAAACCGCTACCAAGTGCAAGTTGCATGGCAAAAGTGCTGAGTGCTGATGTGACAGATTAAAAAAATTAAATTAAAAGAACTATATCAACTTTTAGGGAAAAAAAGAAACCCCACACTGTTAATTTCCTCTTCTGGCATTTTACGGAAAAGCACTTTAACAACGTTACAATTTTCTATTAACCACGTCACCCCTTATCCCAGGGGCATTACCCTGAAGTCACTGCTTGAACTTTTCATTCCCAGTCCAAATTAAGACTGTCAAAACCATTAAGTAACTGCCTAAAAGCCTTAAGACTGCGAGGGCCAGCAGAGTCCATCCCCTGCCCCAACTGCTGCCTCTTGGAGCAACTTTAAAGAGCTGAGCTGCCAGGACAGACTTTGGATGCTGTTACTTTTGGGGCAGAATAAAGCACGTTGCCACAGCAAATCCTCATAGGGATGGTTCAAACCTGGTACCAAATTTTCTGTATCCTTCTGGGGGGTATTTCCAGCCAGCTCCCGACTGCCCGGGGCACAGAGACATGAAATCCAGGAGCCAGCGCAACATGGTGCCGGGGTTATCTTCCAGTCTAGCACGGAAAACACCCCATCGGCTGCCGCAACCCGCAGGCAGTCGGGGCCACGCTCCTGCCTGGGTGCAGGCAGCAGCTTCCAGGCTCTAGGAAAATAAGCGTGGCCCTTGTCAGACAAGAGCTTTCGCTGCAACGCGGTAGCGGGTGGTGTTTGGATAACGTGCTGTAGCGTTATCTGGCTGGAGAAGAAGAAAGTGAGGATGAATCAGCAGGTGCCTCCCTGCCGGGCAAGCGGGGCTGGAGCTGGCAGTTCCTGCCGCCCATCCTGGGCAAATTCCTGGGAAATCACATGGGGCTGAGTCACAGCTTGGTCGCCAGCAATCTGGATCTTTTAATCGGAAGAAATGTTTACAAGATATCGGGATAGACATTCCAACTGTCAGGTTGGGGCTACGGGCTGGAATATTTAGCCCAAATATAGTCCTGCGGGGGCAGGCGCGGAGGGCAAGCTGGAGGAGGGGGCAGGAGCTGCGGGGGATCCATGAGCATTCCCCGGCTTGGCAGGCTGGAAAGCATCCCTCTGCAGAGCCAGCCGCGTCCATGGCTCTGCCGCGAGGAACTGCAAAGCCCTTGAGAACATAAAGAATTTAAGAATTAAAAAACCCCAAAACCTGTAAGATCCCAAACGGGTGATGGGACGAGTGTGCGCCTGCAAGGGCTGTGCGAGATGTTCAGCAGGGAAGCGAGGAGGCTCGGGAGCAGCCTGCTTGCTGGGGTCAAAACCTGCAGAGACAGACGGATGCTTCCCCAGACAGGCAGTGCTTCGTGCAAAATCTTTCATGGCGGTGGAGAAGACCCCGTGCTGGGCCTGGCTCTCCTCCATGGGCTCCATCTCAGCTGGGCACAGGACCTGGGTGATGCTTTTGCCACGGCGGGCAGCTGCTTTGGATGCTGGCTGGGGACTGTGAGCTCCTCCGCAAGTAGAGATGGGCACGCAACCATGATGTGCATCTGCTTGGAGCCACCCTGATCTCACCTTCTCCCTCTCCAAGACCTAGAGCAGCCCTAACGCCCACCCAGGGCAGCTGAGCAGACCCACGCTCACCGCAGTCCAGCACGAAGGGACGAGCGGCGGCTGAAACGGGAGGAACAGCAGGGGATGGCACCAAGGGCACCCTCCCTGTCCTCCTCCGGCACACCACAGATGGCAAAGCCACGGGTGCCCCTCGATGCTCGTTAGTGTGCTGGCACCGGCACCAGTGACTAATTGCAAGCGGAGGGTAGCCAGGAGAGCGCAGCCCCCCGAGATGCCACAACCTGCTGCACACGGGGAGCGAGATGCAGCCGGGAGGGAGATGTGGGGACCAGTGCCAGAGCTGCACCCACCAAAGGGTGTCCCCCCCCGGGTGCGGGCAGCAGCACCCAGCTGCCCAGAGCCCCAGCACTCCCCATCTTGGTGGGGGTGCTGGCACAGGCACGGCCCCCCCAGGCTGCCTTCCCCAGCGAGGGGACAACGAACACCCCCGCATCCCAGCACCACCCCCAGCTCTGTCCCTGCCCTCCCACCCCGACTCCCCTTGCAGGAACAAGCATCCCGCAGGCAGGAAAAACAGCCTGGGGAAGGGATGCAACCCGGAGAGCGGGAGCGGATTTTATTTGCTGATGGCAGGTTTTTTTTCCCCAGCTTTCACCGCAGACCCACTTATCAGCATATCGCTCCCTCAAGCAAATACATTTCAGTCCAATATAATGCTTCACCCTGATTAAATATTCCCGGGACGGGGACCCCAGCGGTGCCGAGGGCAGTATGTTAATGTGCAGCTGATAGATCAGAAGGTTGAGGGGTTTATTTTATTTTTTTTGCCTTTTTTTTTTTTTTTTTTTTTCCAGCTGAATGAAACTTCAAGCTCTTTCTTCTGCTAATGGGATTTTCAGAGGCACACAAAATGCTGATGGCTACGGCTTTGTACCGACCCTCCTTTGAGCCGAGAGGCTGACAAAGGGAAACTCTTCAATTAGCAAAAGCAGAAGGTGCGTTATCGAATGCCGCTCGCCGCTGCTGCGCGGGCAGCGAAGGGGCAAAGGGGCTTTGGGAAGCACCAGGGACCGTGCTGGTCCTTGGCCAGCAGCTAAAGCGAGGAGGCGGCAGCGGAGGCGAGGGGCGGCGGTGGCACTGCTGCTGAGCTGAGCCCACAGCCCACTTTGCGTGAGATCAACGTTTGCAGGGAGCGGAGCCGGCCCTGGGGGGTCCTGCCCCCTCCTCGTGCCCAGCAGGCAGCGAGCACAGGGCTGATGTTTAAAAACGATGAGTAATGGGGTTCGCGCACACACAGCAGGTAATCACCCCACCAGCTCCATCCCACGGGTGTCGGAAAAGCATTCCCGCTTTTCAGGGTCACCTGCTGACCATGTTTTTTACCATCAACTTGGTCAAGACAGCTGAAATGCTCACCGATTCTTTTCGATTGAAAAAAAAAAAAAAAATCTGTTTCATAGAGTCAGAGAATCATAGAATTGCCTAGGTTTAAGATCGAGTCCAACCATCAACCCAACACTGCCCAAACCACCACTACCCCATGTCCCTCAGCACCACGTCTGCCCGGCTGTTAAATACCTCCAGGGATGGGGACTCCACCGCTTCCCTGGGCAGCCTGTTCCAATGCTTGATAACCCTTTCCGTGAAGAAATTTTTCCTAATATCCATCCTAAACCTGCCCTGGCACAACTTGAGGCCATTTCCTCTTCTCCTATCGCCTGTTACTTGGGAGAAGAGACCGACCCCCACCTGGCTACAGCCTCCTCTCAGGTAGCTGTAGAGAGCGATAAGGTCTCCCCTCAGAAGGGAGGAGATCTCTCTTCTGCCACACAGAAATATCCAGTAACACTTTTGTTGTAACCTGACTCTTAAAATTCATAAGATAAAGAGCACCAAGAAAAAAAAAAAAGGAAAATATCCAGCAGTCACTCACTTGTTACGAACAGGAGCCTTTGCACAGAGCAAGAGCCCTCAGAGCCCCCTTCCCACCACCGGCGATCCCCGTGCTACCTGCCCGCGCTCGGCAGAGCCTGACCTTTCGTAATTAAGAGGCAAGAGCCCCAGATTCAATTAGCCAGCACTACCCAGCTTAATAAAATCAAAAGAGAAAGATATTGCATTATACTTGCTATGATTTGGTTGCAGAAGTACGGATCAAATTCACCAGCAAGTGAATTAAATGGCAAGCTGGTGCTCGAGGGCAGCGGCAACCAAGAGGACGGCAGGCACCGGGCTCGGTCCATCTGCAGCCTGGGCTCTCTCCGCCGAGCCGGAGCACACACACCGCTCCCGGTGCGCTCTTCGGCTTGGGGATGGGGAGAGCAGGCACCACCGTGCCACAGCGTCACCTGTCACCAGAGATGTGGTCCCTTCCCCGGCGGGGCCAGGCAGCCCCGCCAACGGCCGAGCCAGGCACGGAGGGCAGCGCTTGGTGATGCTTTACAGGGACACACGCTCTTCCATGGGATTAATATTTATTTCTCCCCTTAGTGCTCGGCTACTCCCAAGCCATTCCCCCTCTCCTCTTTCCCTGTATCCCTCTCTCTCTTCTCCGGCTCCTTCCCTGACCCCCTCCTCCAGCTCTCCCTAAGCAGGGCCAGTGCTCCAGTGAAGCAGCAGCTCCAAGGCAACCTGCTGTCATCCTGCCATCACCAGGAGATGGGATGGGACCCCCCCAAAAGCACAGCCAGCATGACGGGGCGCGGGGCTCCACGGGCAAGGTGGGGACCAATGCCCGGGCAGCCCTGCAGCACCGGGGGCTGCAAGCTTGTATCCTGCAATAAAACCCAACCATAGAAATACAGCGAACTGCCTGGATCCGGCCAGGTGACACCTCGGCTCTGCTCTGCTGCCTGTTTTCTGGGGCAAGGAGAGGTCGTTTGGACCCACGGGCCATGACCATGGCCACCATCAGGTCCCCCATCACCACCTGCAGCCATTTCTCTTGTGCCAGGCAAAGCCTCCACTCGCCAGGACGGCGGCTGGTGTTTGACAAATGTGCCGAAAGAGCTGGCAAGGCCTGGAAATTTTTGTGCAAATGTGATGTGAAAATTGGGTTGAAATGACAGCCTTCCCCTGCAGTGTCACTGAGTCCCACCAGCTTAGGAGTGACACTGGGATAAGCTGCAGACGTTAATGAGAACGAAGTTTTAGGCTTCATTCATATCATCAATTCCAGAAATAGCCCCTTTGACAGGAGCATAATGGGACTTCCAGGGTCTGGCCTTTGGGGGGGGCGAGAGGAGGCAGGGACTAAAATCCTAAAACATTAATTCAGGCCGTTTGCAAGGGAAGTTAAAAGTCCTCAGGATTAATCTGCCTCACGGATGGAAATAATAACCCCTTCCCAGCTTCACCTCCGACTGCACCAGGCCAACAGAAAAAGGCTCTTCATGTCATGCCCAGTTGAAAGGTTACAGTATTCCCATCGCAACCCTGGACATTTAGCTGTTTTTTGTTTGTTTGTTTGTTTTTTCCTACCGCATTCCTTCGAAAGCAAAACCAGCACCCATCTTTTGCCTTTAGCATTTGCATCCCCTTGGATGCTGCATGCCAGAGGTGCTCTCAGAGCACCTTTACCCGGTGAATCCGCTCACCTGGGCTTGCAGCCGAGCCCTGGCGGGGATCTGCCCCGGAGTGATCCTGACACGGTCTCTACCCCACGGGTTTGCCCTCCCAGATGCTTTTCCAGGTGTGGTACCTCCCCTCCTCCGGGGAACGCAAGAGCAGGGATGAAGCAGGGAAGATGCGGCAGCTTCACAGCCCTTCCCGCAGCATCGCGGCACGGCACCGACAGCAAAACTGCTTTTTCCTGGAGGGCTGGATAACCCGCTGCGGGCACGGCAGCCCCGGGCACACTCATTGCACGCATGCGATGGAGCGTGCGCCTCCTGCCTCGGGGTCCGCAGGGATTCATGCCAGGCAAGCCCAATCACCAGGGCGTTCCTGGAAAGCAGCGCCGAGAGGTGCTTCTCCAGTGGGGCTGCGGCAAAAGGGGTTTAAAAATTCCCACATTACTCAGAGAGCATTTCCACAACCTGCCTGGTGCCTGCCCCATCCCGAGTCATTGCATCCGGCAGCCCCAAGCACAGGCTGCCAAGAGGCGGAACGTCCCCGCTGAGCCCGGCGTAGCCCTTGACATCCCTGTCCGCAGGCTCTGAGCCGGGAAAAAGCCAGGTGGGAGCATCCCTGCCTCGTCACTGCTCTGCAGCTCTTCAAAACCGCTTCCCTCGCAGCGCAGACAGACCCAGGAGGTTATTTTAATTCATGCAGCTTCACAATTAAACCCGGGAAACCAAACCAGGGCGATTATTCATGCCGGTGTTTTTGGAAATTTCATCTCCAATTTATTTTCCCTTCGAGGGGATGCACCAGCGGCTGCTTCCCTCTGCCATGAAATGGCCACACTCTGCTCCCGTCTCACCAGTCCCGCGGGGCCACGGCCACGCAACAGTCCCCAAAGGCCCCCGTAACGCACAACAGCGACTGTAAAGCCCAAAAGTAAAGGGAAAAGGGTTGTTTGGGGGAGCAATCATCTTAATAATCTTTTCATTTTCCTCCCAAAGATTTGAAAACCGCACTGTCGGCTGCAGGCAGGAGATGCTCTCCTCTGCCTCGGAAACAGCCGCCTCTCAAGGGGGATGTAGGATTTGCTCAGCAGCGCGGAGGAACCCTGCTCAGCCGCCCAGGTGATGAAGCAAAGAACGATGCTGTATTTAGAGGGGATGAAGCTTCATAAAAAAAGATGTTTTGTCAAAAGAAAAAAAAGAAAATTAAAAAAATCCTGACGAGGCTCTTATTTGCTTTACGGTTTTGGAATTGTTTCCCCATAACCTTTTAGATTTGTACTTTAAGATTTTTTTCCAGCAACCAAAAGGGTTTAAAATCTTACTGCTTAAGGAGAGGAAAAAAAATGAAGATAAAAAAAATCCTGCAAGCTGAGTGTCTTGCATAATCTCCAAACTTCGGGAGCTGGAGCTTTTAAGAAAAGCTCTACATATCGCTCGCAATTAACTCCTGAGCTGGAAGGGCTCGGCTGCTGCAGCCCGGCCTTGGGACCAGCATCAGCAAGGATGGGTACTTTAAAATAAAATAAAATAAAATTAAATGTAAAGCAAGAGCACTTTAGGCTGAATTCATTCTGGATTCTCGTCCCAGTCCTTCCTTCCTCCTCACGCCTGTCTTGGCATCACAGAGCAGAGATCCAAAAACCAGCCCAAAAACGGCCTCGTGCAAAGGGCAGGGGCAGCAGGTGGTCCCCAGCCCGGGGGCCAGCAGAACGGGTCGGGGTGGAAGCCCCGCGGGGCCGGAGCTCAGCAGCTATTTCACCAGTTGATGTCAGACGCCGGGACCCTGACCCTCGCTGCCCGAAGGAAAAAGCAGAGAAGCCACCGTGAAGCCTCGCTTGCCCAGACCGAGCCCCGCAGAAGCCCCAGCTCCCCCCCGACCTCCCTCTCCCTCCACTCCTGTCCCTGCTTTAGCACCTTCTGCTGCCATTTGGGTGGTTCGGGGACGGGCTCTCCTCCCACTCGCCCCACCAAAGTGGGGCTGCGGAGGTGGGAGCGTGCCCCGGCACGCACGTGCCTGTCCCCGTCCTCTTCCCCGCTCCCAGCTCAGCCTCCGCCTCCCATGACGGAGCCCCGGGGATGCGCTTCCCTCCCAGCAGCTCACGCCTGGCATTAGCAAAGATGTTGTGAGCAGTAAAATCCTTCCTAATGGACTCCTCCTCTGCCGGAGGGACCCAGGGTTACCAGCTAAAATACACTAAATAAGCCAAAGCCGTTGCTCGATAATATATTTAAGACCTTTTCTCCCACCACGCCTTATGAAGCGCATAGTGGAGACACACTTAACCCCCAAATAGATATATTTTTAAACTCGCTCGCTGTAAACTGTCCCTTAATAGCGCCTGCCTTTAAAGCTCGGTGGAGCAGAAGAGCGGCGGGGCTGGCTGCTCACCGGGATGTATCCGCAACTCCCAGCGGAGCCACCCCCTCGTGATGCACAGCCCCAGCCGTGCTCCGGGGTGGAGGAAAACCCACGGAAACCCAGGTAAATGCTGCAACACGGGCAGATGCGTTTTCTCCCCCCTCGCGCTCACGCAGAAAGGCACCTCGTGCAGAGTCGCCAGAGACTCCTCCGTCTCGCTAAGAGACTCGGGATATTTGAGATACTATTAAGTTTCTACCGTCCCCGATTCGGCTTGCTGCACTACTCAAGACAAAACCCGTTATGCAAGGCTTCCTAAACAAGTTGCAGTGAAATCTTTGTAACATCCTACACCGACACATAGTTGGGATATGTCACATATTTGTCTTATTTTGTTCCTTCTTTGTCCTTTTTTTAGTCTCCTTCTACTTTTTCCCCCTTGGAAGTACGCTGGTTCCCATGGAAACAGTGATGTTAGGGGTATGGACAGAGCTTCAGTGACGTCCACAAGTTCAGTATAAAAGCGGATTTATGTAACAGTTGGTGAAATGAAGGAATTGAAGAGATGGCTCTGCATGGCCACACATGTGGCATCGGTGCTGCCGTGCCAGGGATGCTGCGCTGGTCCGGCAGGTTCACACCGAAGCGGGAAAGAACAAGAGGGCAGAGAAGAGAGGAAGAGGTCCCAGACACGTGGGAAGGTGGATCAGGATAAAACTTGCCGTAAAGATAGATATATAATTTTTTTAAAAATCTATATTTTAATATTTATATGTTCATATATTTCCTTAGAGAGCATCTCTCGCCCTTTGCTGTTGTGGAGCGGAGGGCAGATGGGGGACCAGGGTACCGAGCCCGGGTACAGAAAACCTCCTTCGTGTGCTCGCCTGGGAGCTGCAGGAGGGCAGCCGGGTCCTCGCTGCCATCCCAGCCCCAGAAGCCGGCCAGGACGGAGGCCATGGAGCAGCGAGCCCGCTCTGGCACTGGCAGACAGTGCCTGCTTCCACGGCCAGGGAAGGAGATGCTCTCCGAGCCAGACCTCCCCGAACAGGGAAGAGGAGCATCTCTGCGAGGCTCCTGCGGGCTTCAAAGCCTGAGCAAAACAGACACATTTCCTCTTTTTCACGAGCCTATGATTTAAATCCCTTCCTAGGGCAGTGCACAGATGGAAGGGATGTCTCTCCTCCTCCTCCTCCATCAGTCCCTGAGGAAGAAGCCCAAACAGCTTCCAAAATGAGACATTGCCATGCCCAGAAACACACCACCTCGAACCCCCGCTCTCCCCGCAGAGGCTTGCCTGGCAGGCACCATGCCGCGCGGAGCCAAACCCCCCCAAAAAATCAATGTATTAATAAAGCTGAGGAAGTGACAGGCTGATTATAGCCCCCTCCATCCCAGGGATGTGCTGGTGAGAACAAGCCCGTGCTAATTGTCCTGGCAGCTCCTCCGCTTCCCTTACAATCCCCGACACGCTCCGGGAAGCCTCAATGGGCTCTCTGCTCCCACCGCCGCTGGATTAACCCCCCTTGGCCAGGAAAAGCAGCGCACGTCCCCATGGAGCTGAAATAATCCCTACGGAGCCAAAATATTCCCTGCGAGCATCAGCACCCTGCCCGGCACAGGTGATGCGGGCTCTCTGCCTCCCTCCGCACCCCTCTCCCCTGGGGACCACCCTCTCCCTCCCAGCCACATCCCACTGGGAGATGCAGCCCCCCCCAGTCCCCCGAGCCCTGCCAGCCGCCAGCACGAGCTCAAAACCAATCCCAGCTTATTAAAAATACAGGAGGCGAGTGCATGAAAGATTCATCCAGGGCAGGGGATGTCAGCAGCTGCAGGGGGGAGGCGCAGGAGATGGGACAGCTCTGCGGGGTCAACAGCAGCCGCTGATTAATTCAGCGCTTCCCTAATCGCCCAAACAAGCAGGCGGCAGGATGGCACCGAGATGCGGTAACCAAGCGGGGACCACAAAACCCGGCGAGCCCGGGAGAGGTGGCAATTACAGCCCGTCCTCACGTTCGCCGCAGCAATCCCGGCTGCAGCTGGAGCTTGGGCAGAGGCGAGGGAATTCCCTCTGCTGACTGAGGGCCAGGGGAAACCTCAGAGGGAAGAGCTGTTAGTGAGGAGCTGGGATGCGAGCAAGCTGAACAAATCACCTTCATCCCCATCCAAGACACACGACCGGTTTCTACCCCTTCTTCCCTCCCACAGCCCATTCCCATCCATACGCAGACACCCGGGCGAGGGATGCTCGTGGGTGGGATTTGAGAGCTGGGGAAATCGGGGCACAGGACAGGAGGGATGCGCTGGAACAAACCATCCTGCGGCAGCGGAGTATCCCATCCTGCGGCACGGCACAGCCCTCGCCCGGCAGACTCTGCGGCTGCCAGACCCACGAAGTCCTTACCACCTTCTCCAGAAAGGCGAGCGGGCATGGGGGCATTTCAAAACACCCTTCCATCTGCCCTCTCCCACCAAGCAGGGAGTCATGTCCGCTGCACCAAGGCAAACGCCTTCCAAGGCCTTTAGAGAAGCTCAGACTCTGGGATTTGTCCATTTGCTCCCTACAAACAGGCGGCTTGGGGCTCACCAGAAGAAAAGGGGAGAGGTGAGGCAGACGCAGAGTGATTCCTGGCTACACCGGCTCCAGGATGAGCCGAAAGCACCCAGCTCCCAGCCACATCTGCTGTAGTGGGGCCCTCCTGGTCCCCAGCCCAGGATTTTAATTGCAGAAGGGTACGAGCTCAAAGCCCCTGAGGAAACCTGGCCAAACCTGGCAAAAAGCTCAGAGGACAAATGCAAGGACAAACTCAGCATCATTTTAACCCTACGGACCGAGACAGGGCAGAAGGGCTGGAGGAACCAGTGGCGCTGCTTCCGAAGGACGCCAACGGCTTAACACCAGTTAAAACAGAGTTGGGGGGCTGCAGACCCTGCGTCCCCACACCTTCTCCCTTCCCCTCTGCTGGCGCCAGCGTCCTGCCCCAGGAGCTTCTCAGGGCAATGCCGGAGTTGCTGTGATAGAAAGGATAACCAAGGCAATAATCTCCTTTGGGGCAAACCCTTCCCCAGGCGCCAGCGGGAGCCGTGCCCGACCACCAGAGAGCCGAGCCCTTTCCGCTTAACGGCTTGCATTAGCTAACGCTGGGTATAAATTTCCATGCAAAGCTTTGATGAAGAAATACAGCTTTGGGGCAACCCAAACTACCCGCAAATTTTTGTTTATGTTTTCTGACCTGGCTTCAAGTTGAGGAAAAAAAAAAAATTAAAAAATTGTGTTTACAAAGTCTGAATATGATGACGATTTTCCAACTGGCCTGCTTCAATGTTTCACTTAGAGACAGAGCCAACATTTCCTTTCTAAAAAAACATCAACGTAAAATATAATATTTTGTTGCAGGTTAAATACTTAATTAGACAGGAACCATCTTACACACTTCAGATTTTGAAGCCTACAATAAAAAAAAGAAAAACAGTGTTTTTCAGTGTAAGCAATGCAGAGCTTTCACAACGGGGATGAGCATTAAGAAGGTCATTTTGCAGGTGGGGAAATGGAGGTCAAGGCCACCTCGGCCCCAAACCCGCTGCCTTTTCCCCTGTATGGAAGGGGTTGCTCCTGCCCGTGGCACGCAGGGAGGGAGCAGCCGGTCCATGGCTGCAGGGGGCGATGCTCCAGGAGAGCATCTCCAGGAGATGCTCGAGGCACGAGCTGCGCCCGTGCTGGTGCGCCTGACTCAGTTCTTGAGGCGTCTACAAGTAACGTTCGTCTGCGTGAACTGAAACATCTTGACACCACGTCACAATCCCGCAGTGACTAAATGGGACTAAAAGCCGTCACGGACGCGGGGTTTATGCGGAAGGACTGGGTGCAGAAAGCTGTTCTCCCCAGGGCAGAGCCATCGTGGGGAGAGGGAGCTGGAGCAGGCTGGGGGGCTCGGGCAAGGCTTGCTCCCCAACGCCTGCCCATGGTCTAATTGCTCCCTGCATGCAAATCCATGGCTGGGAACTCATTAATTAGCAGCTTGCTAGCAGAGGAGGAGGAGGGAGGAAGAGGCAGGAAGATAGGGTCAGGATGGTGCTCCGCATGTCCTGCCGCGGAATAGAGCTCTGCCATGGTACTCGCACGGACACAGTAGGAGATGCCACCCCAAAATGCCTCCCACCTCCAAACAGACGCAGTCCAGCCCAAAGTGGGGTGAGATCAGCCCAAAAGCATGGCCCAGCCCACACACTCCAGCCTGAGCCCTCCCCTGAGCTGGGATGTGATGCCTGACACACGCATATCCCACTGCCTGCTGCTACTGCCCAAAAAACCAAAGGTAGACACGGAGAGAAGATGCACCACTCTGAGAAGCAGGCAGGGGCTCCACAGCGGGGTTTGCATGATGGAGTTTAGATGAAGTCTCTCAGAGTCCTAGGAAAGGCCACCAAAAAAATGCGTTTTTTGTAAAGTTTAAGGTGCATCGTATGGAATCTGCTGGCACAGCCCCCCTGGTTTCCTTTCCCCAGGCAAGTACAAGAGGAGGTGATGGTGAGGACAGCGGTGCTGCAACAGGCGATGCTGGGGGACCTGCATCCCGCATTGCCAGCCACTTGGCTGGAGACGGGCCTGGAGCAGCCAGGTCTGCACCCATGTCCCCCACCCTCTGACCCCCCAGGCACCCTGGTTGCTGCTGGAGGTAGCCCAGGTTTATGCTCTGCACAACGCCGGCATTCCCAGGGGAAACAGGCCAGTCCAGCCTCCTTCCAGGCAGGGAAAGCCAAGGAGGAGGGGGAGGCATGGCTGGCAGCAAGGGCAGCCGCCCGCCTTCCCAACAGGCAGGGTGCAGGCAACACTCCTGAGCTTCCCGGGGGTTTGGGGCATCACGGGGGTTTGGTGCCTTCAGCTTCCATGACAGCTTCCTGACGTCTCCTTGCAGAGAGGGGGTGTGCACGGGGCTGGCTGCTGAGTGGTGGCAGGGAAGGGGACAGGAGGGGACACGGCACAGCTGCACAGAGCAGACATCGGCTGGGGATGCTCGTCCTGCTCCCAGCATTTGCCGATCCTTCTGCTAACCCAGCGAGGGAGATTTTTCTTCCCGAGCATCAGCAGAGAAGCTTGCCAGGGTGCAGGGCACAGGAGCAGGTGAGCGTGAAAGAGAGCACCCAGAGGGCTGAGGGGCGCAGAGACACCCAAGGGTGGGTGCTGAGGACCCGCAGAGGGAACCACCCTGGCACTGCCACCCCACAGTGCCACCAGCAGGGATCTGGCCAGCACCCTCCACCCGGCATGGCTCAAGTGGGAGTCTATTAAACACAAAACACCCCATTTAATTAGCAACAGGCTTCAACAGCAGCTGACAAAAGCCAGGAAGCTCAGAGAGCGGACGGCACGTCATCCGTGATGCCTCAGAGAGACTCCGGAGTGGCAGCGAGAGCCTGACTCTGACCCCCGCGATTCCTCCTGCGCCGGCAGCACCGACAGTGCAATGCCATCGGAGCCAAACCTCAACAAAGGGAGAGCGGGGACTGAGCCACTGCCGTCTTCCAGCGCCTGTCACCGGCGTCACAACCTGGCATTTAAAATGGATTTATTCCATTCATTCATTCCTGCAGAATAAGCCTGGGAGGGCGCTGGGCCCCCACTGTCCCGGGAGCTGCCCGATGTCGGAGAAAAACCAGGCAGAGAGACCCCGCAGCCACAGAGGCTCCATTGCCGAGATGGGTGGGAACAATTCAGTTGGAGCCCATTTGGGTGGAAATTGTCACTTTGGGGCTCTGTGTCCCACAGTGAGCCCTGCCGAGGGACTGGGCACTTTCAGTGCAGATGACTGGACCCTCGCCATCAGTGACCAGCCGGCTGGGACAGAGGTGGGAAACGCTCTGGCACCCAGCCCCTGGTAAGCAACTCTGCATTCTTTCCTCTCCAAAACCTTTATTAAACCAAATCCAGACCCAGCAGCAAGATAAGCCCTGCTCCCACGGCTGGATCCGGTCCTGCATCCCGCTGTGTCCCAGCACAGCCCCAAGCTGCTCTGGAAAACCCCAGCCAGGGCATTCAGCCCCTTCAGGAGCCTTAAACCAAATGATTTCTAACACTTCTGATCTCTCCAAAAACTTCATGAAAAATGCACTGAAAAACCCAGGTTCCCAATCTCCCACACATCACCTGAGCCTCGCTCACTTTCGCTTGGGAAAAGCAACAAGGACAACCTTTGGCAACCCAAAATACCCTCGGAGTTGTTTGGTCCCAGTCCATTCAACCACCTCCTCGATGGAAACCCACGGGGATACGGGGAAAACCCCCAAACCCTCACAGAAATGCCGCCGGCAGCCTGAGCGATGGCAGGCTGGAGAGAAGCCCAGCAGAAGCCTTGCGGCGGCACTAATCCCGGCACCACGTGCTGCAGAGCTCTCGCTGTGGACGTACCAACCCACAACCAGTTTAAAAGTCACAGAGTCTCCTGATATTCAGCCACCCACCATCCCAGCACACAATTATGGGTTCAAGGTGCAAAATTCACCCGCAAGGCTTACCAGGCAGGAGAGAGGACGTGGTGCAAAGCCAGCCCCTTGGTTTGGCACACCAGAAACACAATGGCTGTTCCTAAGATCCAGCTCTGGCCTCAAATCTCGGATTTTTTTTTAATTTTTTTTTTTTTTTGCCCCCTCTCTGGATGTGACTCATCCTTAGGCGGCATCTCCAGCCAGCGCGCTGCTCCTGATGAGCTGCTATTGATTTACTCCATGTGCGGACAAGCTGATTGAGGAATAAGGGCGCCTTGTTCCTGTTCCAGGATCCATGCGTCTCCACACATGGAGTTAATTAAGAAAGAGCTCCGTGTGGAGGCAAGCCCTCATCGAGCCCCAGCACCTAACGAAGGCACGCAGCCCACCGCAGCCCGGCCTCGGCACCTTCCACGTCCCCCACCCCAGGGCCTGGGTGATGCTCGGTGGGTGCGAATGGAGCGGTGGGGTTGGGGTGCCAGCCCTTGGGAAGCACCCCGCACCCCTGTGCCGCTCCCCCAGCCCCAACACAAACACGGGCCCCCTCAAAGCCTTTCAAAGGGCAGCTCCTCCCAGCCAGCACCGTGCTCCGGCAGGAGGCTGTAATGGGAGCAAAGCGCGCTTTAAAAATTAATGTGGAACAAAAGAATTTCCACAAAATAAAAATTGCCGTTTCTTTTCCATTAATAACGTATTACAAGCCTCGCTAAAGAGGCTGCAGGCTCCAGCTCTTGCCCTTCGCTGTCCTGTCTCCCTCTCCATCGCAGCCTCGCCGTCCCCTCCTGCACTTCCCACTTCTGTTGTCTGCAGCGAAAGCTCTCCAGAAGCTCAAACTTCCCCACCCCAGCCCATCGCCGGCACCTCTCTCCGATCCCGTGTGGTTTCATCATCTGCCCTCTAATGCAAAATGGATGTTCTAATTCTAACTAATAAAGTGAAAAGCAAGAAAGAGGCCGAAAATAAAGCCATCAGGCACGGGACTGATCTGTGTTTGTCTTCTTCCTAATTCCATTATTGCTTCGAAACGAGCTCTAGATATTACTGCTGCCTCATTAACAGCTGCTCCGGTTTCCCTCCGAACCCCAGAGACGGGACCTTAATGAATCCTGCAGCCAGAAGAAGGGGGTTTTAACCACAGCAGCAGTAGCACGGACAGAAACTCAGATTAGAGCATCTCACGGTGCTAATATTTATCTTTTCTCCAAGTCTGCAAAGAGACAAGACACGTCGGCCGAGGAGAGGAGGTGCAGAAGTGCGGGCACGCACGGAGCGGAGCGGGACACGGATGCTTTCAGGCACTCACAATCCATTTACACCTCATAAAATTCTCATTGCTTTTGCCTGGAACAAGTGCAGTGACCGCGCCAACCCTTATTAAAAACGCCAGAATGTTCTGCAGCTGCCGGCTGGAACGCCGCTGCCCCGGCACGGCACGGGCGGCGCAGGTCCAGCACGCTACGGGAGCGCTCGATGCTCGGGAGGGAAGCGCTCGCTTGCAACCGGGGGCGTGAAATGCCTCATTTTATGGTGTAGGAGGTTTTGGGGGTGATTTTGGCCTCGTCTGCAAGGTGCAAGCAAATCGAGTCCTGTGGAGCTCTGTCCTTCCCCGTGTCCTCGTACAGGGCAGCGCTCTCAGGTGTCCCCGCTCTTCTTACTGAGTGCAAAGCTAAAGAAAAACAGCCCTGGGGCCTCTCAGCGAATATTTTCAAGCAGGATGGCCCGGGGAAGCCTCCCCAGCGCCAGCCCCTTCCCTCAGCCCGGTGTTACGGGCAGGAACACGGCAGCACGGAGCCTGGGGCATCGCTGCAGGCAGGGGCTGCCAGGTTTCCCTGCCTGCATCTCTGCCGGCTGAGGAGGGGAGAGGGAAGAGCTCAGCACTTCGTTTCCCCACGTTCATCCCGTGCTGAGGGGCTGGGGGCTCCCGTCGCCCCCTCCTCGCCCCAAGCCATTCCCAACCCTGTGCCTGCTCCGACACTCCTGCCTTTGGCTGCGAACAGTTGCTCCGACCGTGCTCAAATGCTCCGGGGACGGCGAGCGCTGCCAGCAAATACATTAGCGAGAGCAAAGCAGCTGCGGGGAAGGAGATCAGCTTTGTGCATCTTGCCAGGCTGCTTTTCTCCTGCCTTCCCTCTCGGCAACTGTAAATAAGAAGGACTGAGCCGGATTAGAGGTTACTGTCCCGATCAAGGGTACTTCTGCTCGTCCTAATTCATTTTCCCCTGATCCGGCCTTTCCCATCCCATCTGTGCTGCGGCCGCGATCCCTGCCACCCCGAGTGCCAGCAGGCACATTTGGGTGTCCCGAGGAGGTGACACCTCTAAACGACCCGAGAGCAAAAGCGGGTGGGTTTCCCACATGAGGAGCAGCTGCCTGCGAGGGGAATTAGGAGAGCCAGGCAGCCTGGCCACTCACCTCCGCCGGGAGGGCTCCTGCTTCCCGGCAATGCCCACGGTCCTGCAGCACAAAGGATCGTGCCACAGACTGACCGAAATGGGGAGGGAGTAAAAAAAACCCAACAGTGACCAGAGGAGCTGGATTTGTGCATCACCCCTGCCCTGTCACCCCATGAGCTCCATCCCGAAGCAATGCACATTTGGGATAGAGGAGTCTCGGGGGCATCTTCCAGCCCTGGACACGCTCAGCCTGGCTATCCCTCTTCAGAGGGAGGTAATTTTTAGGAGGACAAGCCAGGCACAAAACCAAAATAAGGCAAGCTCTGGCACGCAAAGAAGAAGATGCAGGTGCCAGGGCTGGGACCAGCCCTCAGTCCCAGAAAACATTTATTGCAATTCTCGCTCATCTCATTTCGCAGAGAGACCCGGATCACAGAGGAGGGGTTGGTGTCGCATCCACAAAATTAAAATTATAATTTATTCTTGCCCAGAGAGAGGAGCACAAGTGAGCTCAGGTCTGTTCAAGCAGGCAAAACAAAGATGGGTATTTTGCCCCCTCCTCGCATCGCCGCCCTGCCGGCACCTCCTCGGGGACGGGCTGTCACGGCATCTCCCCATGGATCCCCACTGTCCCTGCGCTGCAAGCTGCAGGGCTCAGGGAAGCAGCTTCCCAGCCTGGGCAGGCACTTTGGAAACAGCTCCCACCTCCCGGTGCAACCCACCAGCCCCTGTCTGTCCCCAGGTCCAACTGGTTCAGCTTTAGGATCCCAGCTAAACCCACCTAATTCAAAGCTCGACTTCTGCGAGCATTTCACCGCTTATTCCTGGTGAGATTGACCCTGGAGACCCAGGAGACTGCGCAGCTGAGCAAGTGAGATAGCATTTTCCTTTCAAGGGATTTTGCTTTATATTTGGGCAGCAGGAGCAGCCCGGGGCAGCAGCAGGACGGGGAGCAGAGAGCAGCAGCTTCAGCCTCGCCACGCGCTGCGGAGGAAGATGGTCCATGTGCTGCCGAAAGCATCCCGGCACCCGTTCCCCATCCGAGATGCTGTACGCAGCTCGGCTGCTCACATTCACGCAGGTGCTTCAGTTACCTCTGTTTCCTCTTTCCCTTCACCACCTGCACTGTTCATTGCTAAATAAATTTCAGAGGTTGGGATGCAATAACGGGGCTGGAAAGCCTGGATCCGCTTTTGCTTTCCACACCCAGAGGGATCCAGCCCCCGTCCCCCAGCACTATCGAGAGCGCTGAACTCACCTGGCTAAAACAAGGCTGCCCTGCACAGAAACTCTTTATTTTTCTCTTAAGTTCAGTGAAATTCAGATAAATTCCCTCTCATTAACTTCATCATCTGCTCCTAGATCTCAGCAAGGCTCGCGGTGGCAGTGCCAAATTCAGGGAAGGAGGCTCCTCTCCAGACCCAGGCCACCTTTGCAGACCTACGGAGCCAGACTTGTTCCAGGTTTTACCCCGGAGACTTGACCAGCAGTCTATTAAAATCAGGTCATTTATTTAGGTGCTTAGATCTGGACTTCAAATGGCTAAAATTAGCCGGGAAAGTTGCGCTTTTCTGGCTTTCTCATCCCATGCCTCAGTTTCTAAAACCAGGGAAGAGAAGAACAATTATTTCTCTCCAACCCTTTCGAAAGCACTTGGAGATTTTCGGATGACAGCGCGATTCGGTACAGACGTATTCATTATTCTTCCCCTCCATGGAGCAGTGTTAAATCTTTCTCCATATAAAGTCATTTTCTAAATTAGGTAAAGACGGTGAGTTTTGCACTGAGCACATGTAGATATTTTTATAAAATGTTTAAAACTTCTTGTCTGACTTTTCCTTCCCTTGAAGGACAACGTACCGAATTAAACCCTTCTGTGACCCCGTTTCATTTCACCCTCGAGGACTTCTCAGTGAGACTTTGCCAAAAAGTAACATTAGCGAGTTCACTTCATCGCGGATAATAAACGGCAAAGTTTGGGTTCACAGGCTGCTTGGGCTTAGTGGGAAGAGAGTGGCCGGGGATGCTCTGGGACAGCCCCCGAAGGGTTTCACACATCACTTTCGCTACCCAGAACCAGACAGGCGAGTCCACACGAATCCCGCAGGAACCACTGTCACAGATGAAGCCTCCAGCTCGTCTCCAGTTTCCATCCCTGCCTTGTTTCGCTCGGCTAGAAACGCTGCCAAAGCGCCACGCGGCCGCTGGCTCCGCTCCCCAAAATGCGTACCATGGCGGAGAAACTGGCGGGGGGTCCCAGGCTGTCCCCCAGGCAGGTGGGAGGATGCTCTCCCTCCCCGCCAGCACCCAGATGGGCAGGACCGGGTGCCCCCGCATCTCCCCTGGGTCCAGGGCTGGGGACAGGCACCCTCCTGCTGAGGATGCGACTGCAAGATTAATCCCTGAAGAACCCCCCTAAAGAGGGGATTTTTCCCAGGAGAAGGGGGTTATATCGCCGGTAGCTACACAGAGATGGGATACATCAGCTGCTTCCCTCCAGCCCTCCACCAGGAGATGTGTCCCCCTGTGGGGAGCCCGGGCTGGGGTGCCCGGCTCTGAGGAGCAGGTACAGGGGGAGCCCGGCCGCTCAGCACAGCTCCGCATCAAGGGAAATGAGACAGGAATCAGGTCCGAGGAGAGAGGCAAAAGCCAGGAGGAGAGAAATGAGAAGGGGGAGGCGGCACCGGAGCCACCGGGTACCAGCTTGCAGCATGGAACCATTTCTGCAAGGTGCTCGGCATCACCTGCCAGCTTCATCGGGGGCTGCAGAGCCGCAGCCCGAAGCACGGACGGATCCTGAGCCCAGACAGCAAACACGGGAAAGGTCACCCCTGCTCAGGCCCGGCAAGCTCGAGCGAAGCCGCCGCTGTGTCAACAGGGAAAAGGTTTGAGCCGAACCAAAATAAGACATCGATGCCGAGAAACGTGCCTGCGCCGGGGTTTGTGAAGGTTCGGTGTCTCAGCTGTAGCGGGCTGGAAGACGAGGTCACGGGGGACGCTGTGTCACCAAAGAGCTTTGGGCTTTTGGATGGCAAAGCAGCCCCTGTGGCTCCCCCCGCACAAAGCTGCTGTGCCAGGAACACGCTCGGCAGAGCCCAGCCCGGCTCTCGAGAGCTGGGCACGGGGGAGCATCCTCCTCCCACCCTACAACCCACCCGGCCCAGGGAGCGAGGGGAGCTGGGCACATCACAGAACCCCCCCGGGAGGTTTTGAAGGGGATCCGGGTGCCGGGAGCAGTGCAGCCATCGGCTCCAGATGTGTCTGCCGCTGGCAGAGACACTGGGAGCGGGGGGTGGGAACCCCTCTGACCCCTGGCAGGAGAACAGACACCACAGCGACAATAAAAGCAACCGGGTGGGATGCACAGGAGCTGCAACCAGACACTTCTCCCTCCTCGCAGCTACCGGGATCCCAGAGGAAAGCTCGGCTCTGCCTCCTCCCACTCACCCCTGCAGCACCCGCTTGGCACCGCACGGTTTTCAGGGCTGCCCATGGTGCCCCTGCTCCCTCTGGGAACAGGGATGATCCCTGCAGCCACAAAACAGGTCCCAGCTCACCAGGAGGAAGGGACCCACAGATCCCCAAGGGATGTGGCACAGGGACAACAGGGATGGAGGATGGCCAGCACTAGCCCTGGTACACGAACACCAAAGCAAAAGTTTCTGATCCTCCGAAACAACTTCCTGCGCTTAAATTCCCGTTATTTTTAACCTCGCTGCTGCAGTATAAATATCCATCGGGTCCAGCACTGGCCTCCCAAGCCAGCCGCTGCGGGTTTGTGCTCCAGCTGGGGGCAAACTTTATGGCTTTACTTTTCCAAGAGCTGATCCAAAACCTTGGAAAGGAGCCAGAGAAAGGCCTGACCCTCCGGGAGAGGCCAAGGGAACCGGAGCCACTCCACAGGGCTGCAGGGTCGGGAGGCGTCGGGACCGTCCCCAGCCAGCGTGGAAGGGACTGCTGGGAATCAGTCACACGTGGGTGGGAGAGTGGGTCCGGTGGGGGAGGAATGTTTCCTGGGAAAGCCAGGCTTCTCCTGTGGAGAGCATCCCAAAAACATCCCGGTGCAATCGTGTGCACATCTTAGTCTTCCTCACCCAAATTTACCCCCATTTTCGGTCCTGAACTTCTAGCACCCAGCCAGCTGCCCAGCTCCCCAGGGACGGAGCCGATACACAGCAGCGCGGGTGCAGGTGGGACATCAGGGCTCCAGGCTCCTGTGGGGCTCCATGTCACCATCACAGCCCCGAGCAGAGCTCCTCGGGGTCAGCGTGGAACGGGCGGAAACCCAGGGGCCAGGCACCAGACCGGCGAGCAGGGATGATGGGGTAAGCGTGAGAGATGCTCACGCCTGGGGACAGTCACATCCATGCGAGGGGGACACGCTGAGGGGACAGCATCTTCCCCAGCACCTACAGCACACGTGCAGCAAACCCTGCCAGTGCGCAGGGAGGGACGGGCAGGGGCTGCTCAGCCCTTTGCCACGGCCTCTGCCCCCCTCCAGCACCCACAACCGGGGGGCGAGCGGAGTCCCCGGGGCAGGGGCAAGCCGGGCAGGCTGCAGCGGGGCACTGGGTCCCACTGCCATTTCCCTGTCCCCTATCTGTGCAGCAAAGGTCACCCCAGCATCCTGGGCAATTGTTCTCGCAATCTGCAAGAAAGCGATTAAAACCTCCCCGCTTGGCGGATGCGAGTGGCAGAGGAATAAACGAAAAAACCAAAAAACAAAACAAAGTAAAAAAAAACCCTTAGAAGAGCTTTTATTCCAGCTGCTCCAAGGCGTGAAGCCAGCCTGGCTCCGCAGGGCTCCCGGCATGGTCCCCATGGCGCTGTGGCCACATCTCTGCCGGTCCAGGGGGTCCCCGCACGAGAGAAGCAGACTTTTCGTTAACAGCTCAGAAACTTTTCCTAACGGAAGGTTCCTCAAAGCGCCGGGAATTCTGGCCCTAAGCTGTTTACTTTCCATATTTCTGCAGATTTCACTTGTGGTTCAGAGGAATTCAGGCACAATTAGAGCCGCTGCCACTCACCCGCTGGAGCCCAGCACTGCGGCACCGGGACCCGCTGCCCAACCGGGGAAACCGCCTGCCCTAAAACCCGGGCAGAGACAAGGGGCTCTGCCCTGCACCCCTTCCTCACACAGAGGTGATGGCCAAGGCCAAGAGCTGCCTGGGAAAACCTTGGAGGAGACAGGCTCCCACCGCCAAGCCAGGAAAGACACGTCTCCCAGAGCCATTCCGGCAGAGAGGACAACCTCTGCTCCCTCCAGACCCTTCCTTGCAGCGGGAAGATTTGGCTCAGAAAAGGCGCCATTGAACAACCACCCCCACATCCCACCCCATCCCATCCCATCCAGCCCTTCCTCCACCAGCACCAACCCCACAACCCTCAGCCCCGTCAGCTCTGACCCTGCCTGGTTAATCACCTATAAAGGTTAAGTGGGAACAGACTGGAAGAAAGGGGAGGCCAAAACTTGATAGTTAATTAGCTGGTCCTGGGATGAGGCTGCGTGCAAGGGGAGAGCTCCTCACCCCAGGGCTCAGCTGCTTTGCTCCCAGCTTGAGTGGGGTTTTCCCTTCTTCCAGCAGCTTTCCCTTCCATGCTCCCCAGCCCGGAATGCCTTCAGAAGGGACAAGACAGCTTGTGCTTCCCACAGGATGGAGGAGGCTGCTCTTCTCTATGAAAAACCCACGCTTTTGGCTTGTATTTTTAAGGATGGACCCTAGCCCGAGGCTCGGGACGTGGCATCCTCTTGGGTTATTGCTTCTGCCGGATCGCCAGCCAGTCTGCAGTCCCTGTCACCTCCAGGTCTGCAACCGGGACTCTGCTCTGCAACGCAGCCCAAAATACCTTAGGGGACAGGTCCAGACCACCTGTGCCACCAGGACTTTGTACCCAAGCAGGACCAAGTAGAACGGGGCCCCAGCCGGCTTCAGTCTTGCTCTGGGAAGGCTCATGAGCAAACCGATCCCCCGAGCACTGGACAGCATGGACCCGAACCCAAGCCCTGGAAAAGGCATTGGGCGTGGGGAGCCTGGGGCAGTTTGCACCCCAACACGGGGGGTCGGACCGACCGGTGGGTTTACAGAGCACTCGCTCCAGAGAAAAGCAGCTCTGGCCATGCCAGTATCACACAGTGCTGGGAATGGGAGAGCAGCAACCACTGCCAAAACCAGCCGGGGAGAGCCGAACAGCCCAGCGTGCACCCACCAGGCTCGCTCCATCCCCTCCGCCTGCTCTTGCCCTGCTTCCCACGGGATCCTCTCGGCTGCAGTAACGGCGGTGGTGAGAAAAATCGGGGAATCGGCTGTGGAAAACGAATCCTGAATTTAAAAAAACCTGCAGCTGCTCATGGCAAAGCCCTGGTTCTCAGAGCCGCATCTCACCCCGTCGGGGGTCAGCAAACCCCGGAGCGAGCTACGTGTCCAAATCAAAGGCAGGCGCAATCAGAGCAATCCAAATAACACACGGAAATGGGTATTTGCAAATAAACAGAGCGAGCCCAAGCTCACCAGCGGAAACGGCAGGGGAAGGAATGCTCTCCAGTTTAGGAAGGTTGGGATCTGCTGGTGGGCAGTCCAAGGAAGGAATGCGGTGACGTCCGCCCAGCTAATAAATTAGCGAGATGAATTATTCAGGATGAATTATCCGCCTTGGCTCCCCATCCCCGCAAGGAGCTGAGCACGGCTGGGACCCCAGCGGGAGCCAGAAACCCCAGCGAGGCGTTTGCTGCCGATGCTTCCAGGAAGGGCTCAGCGCAGCAGTGATGGGTTTGGGCAGTTTTCACCCTGGCGATGCAGCGAGCGGAAGAACAATGGAAGCTGGGGACGTCGTGCTGGGAGATGTGCTGAGCACTGGGGGCCACACACATGTTCCCACAATGGGTGACAGCCGAGGTCATGGCTCGTTTGGGTCACCGGTGGTGCAGCATCACAGCGGGGACTGGCCAGGGTGGGCAGAGCACCCTGCCTCCTCACTGCCACCTCGGTGTCCCACTCCGAGGCCATACCTGCTGTCCCACTGCCTGGCTCTGCTCCCCCAAAAGCAGGGACATCCCTGCCGGTGACACACAGGCACTTCCATAGGCACTGCCGTGCCCTCTGAGGCTTTCTGCAGACCCTACACCCCAGCCTTGCTTCTCCATTTGGGGGGAGAGGGGGAGTCGGGGTCTCACGTAGCCCATCACCCTGGAGGCTGTCCTCTCCCACCCACCCCTCCCTCACCCCTACGCCTCCCCCAGGGACCTCTAGGATTTCTGCCTGTCCAGCCTCGCCTGCCCCGTGCCAACCAGCCAGCGGTGCCCTCGCAGGGCTGCCACTGTCCCCTCCAACATCACACCTCAGCCTAATGACTTCCTAATTAGCCAGGAGGTGTGAGATCATGGGGCGGCACGATGCCACTGGGATGCGATGACGCACAGTTCAAACGCAGTTAAAGGCAAACAGCAAACAGGGGTTGCTGCACCCTGCCCGAGGCACCCACTCACCCCCCCCCCCCCCCCCCCCCCCAGCTCATCACTTTTTGGGGTCCCTCAAACCAGAGCCGCCCCATGTGGGAGCAAACAACGAAGCCCAAGACTCTGCAGCCCCTCGAGGGGGATCGCTGTGCTCCACATGCGATGAAATCCTTCCCCCTTGCCGAAACACCCGGTTCCCGCACCCCAATTGTGCGAGGGGAACCTCGAGTGCACGCCGAGAGACACGGGGAGCGCGCCCACTGCCAGCACGCCTTCCCGCGCCCCTGCTCCCAGCCCTGCCGGGTTTCTTTCCCTTTTTAACTAGCCGTCGCTCCCAGGGAGCGGTTTCCTGGGCAGTGACGTGACCCCGCTCCCCCGAGAGGCAGGGCCGTCGCTGGGATTCATTCTCAGGGTTATAAAACCCCGCAGCCGCCCCTGGGTTGGGCTTTCCCTCCACCGGGCCACGCTGGGAACCCAGCGGCGAGGGGCGAAGGGCAGGAGCTGCCCACGCCAGGGCCCGGCATCCCACCAGCCTTTCACCCCAGCGGCGATGGGGAGGAGGAGGAAGGAGACGGCGATGCCCCGTGCCCCCACCGTGGCAGCAAAGGGAAAGGTGGCCATCGCAGAGGCTGCCCCAGCTCCGGGGGTGCCAGCAGGAGGAGGGTCCCAAAGCCAGGGCAGAAGGCAGAGCCGGGACAAGCTGCAAAGCCCCCGCAACGCCTCTGCCCCACCGTCACTAAAACCCAGAGCGGTGCCCTCAGCAGGTCACCCGTGCAGACCACGAGCCCACTCCCTGGTTATTATTAGAAGCCAGCGAGACATTAAAATCCAAACCCAAAGCGGCAGCTCCGTGCCAAGGGACACACTGGAGTGGCCGGCCAAGGGGATGCACCGGGACCGAGCCAGGACCAGCTCTGCCCTCCATCTTCAAACAATTCAACGACCACAAAGAGCCACCAGCCCCCGGCAAACCCCAAGCCAGGGACAAGGGGAAGGTGACCACAGAGGAGCCCGTCCCGCTGCAGCAGGATCCGGACAGGGAGATGCTCAGCAGACGAGAGCCGGGCACGCTGCCGCGCGGTGCCATAAACAACACCCAGGTTTACGAGGCCCCAGGGACTGGGGAGGCTGTTACGTTACCAAATCCCCATCCGCCTGGGGAAATAGCAGGTGCTGAGGAACAGCGGCTGCCAAGATACAGTATTTATACGCGTATAAATGTTTTTTAAGAAGTAAAATACAAAAATCGTCTGCGTGAGCAAGAGGAAGGTCGTGAGCGGTGGGAGAGAAGCCAGAGAGCTGCTGATTCCTAATATTCATTTTGCATCATCAGTCGGGGATGACGCTCTGCCCTGCAACACCAACACTACCGATGGGGAAACTGAGGCAGGACAGACCTTTGGATTTCCTGAGCCCTCTCTGCAACACCAAACCCCCAGGAGCCGCTATAGTGCAAAGACGGATCCCTTGAGATACCCGCTCCGAATATTGCTCACAGGCAGGAAGGCATTCCAGGGGGACTGCCCAAGGGATGAGAGACAGACAGCGGGACAAGCCAGAAGAGCCAGCCCCCCCCCGCTCCAAATTTACTTTCATGGAGCTCCCCCAGCTGAGCTGCGGGGACCTTGGAGGGGCTGCAGCAGCAGGATGGGGGACACAGAGCCACCCAATGCCCATCCCATGGGAACAGGATCACAGGGCTGGCTCAGCCCCGAAGGGATCACCCCCGGGGATGTCCACCCCTCCCTGCTACCATGCCCAGGCAGGAGCGAGCACCCCGTGGGGCTCAGCACTACCCCTCTGTGCCCCCCAGGATCCACATGGAGGCAAAGAGGGACCGACAGCCTCCCAGGCGGGGGTTTCCATCACACGTCTTCCCCTCCCTGGGTGGGAAAGGGACTCGTGGGGCACGTCCTCCCCGGGGCCGGCATCCAGGAGCAGCTTCCAGCGCCAGCTGCTCCCCCAGGGAGGAAGAGGAGAGCTGGGGCCAGGGAAGAAGAAGGGCGTGCATGGAGGGAACAGCATGAGAAAGCCAACCCGCTGCCAATTGTGCCAAGTTGTGCAACGCTCGAAATGTCACCGCGGGTTCCTCTTTTGTTCCTCCGGCCCCGAGCGGGGAAGAGGGGCCAGATCCACCCCCCTCCCTCTCCTCATTTCATTTCTAGCAAAGCCAAAGCCTCTCAGGTTTCCCGGCAGCATCCCCAGCTCAGCCAGCCGGTGCCAACAGTGCCTGTTAGCAAGAGAGGGCTTGGGCCAAAGGGAACGTGCCCGGCCTTCGGGGTCACTCCAGAAAGAAGCCATCTCCTCTGGCAGTCACCGAGCGCCGGCACGCTGCGATTCCTCCCTGCCCTCCCTTCCTGGCTCCCTCCTCTCTCCAAGATAAATATTTTGGCTTTTTCCTCCTTCCAGGCAGCAGCGCTCAGCGACTCCGCATATTTCCAGCGGGCGAGCAGCAGCTCGGGCACTCGCAGCCGGTGACACCGGGGCGGCAGCAGCCTCACCCTGCACCCACCCAAGGCAGCTGCGATGGTCATGATGCTCCGGTGCGTCCCCAACTGCACCAGCATGTGCTTAAGGTGCTGCCTTGACCCCATCCCCAACCCCGCCACTGACCCAACATTAAAAAGACACCCAAAATTGGGGCAGGCGAGGGTGCGCAGCAGCCCCAGCCCCGTCATCTGCGCGGCAGCCCTCCTTGGAAGGCAAATCCAAGGGGAACCGCGCACCAGCTTAATTAGAGGGGAGAGAGGCAGGCGGCTGTAAGCTGGAGAGGAGAGGAGCCTCGTTAGAGGTTACGCAACAATTCCTTAATCAACCGAGGCTGCTCCGCAGAGCGCGGCCGATGCAGCCGCTCGGGGTTTGGCCGGCACCCGCCCTTGGCCGTGGCCACCCGGGCTCAGGTTGCAGGCAGGGTGGGCGCAGGCAGCAGTTGCCAGCGCCTGTCCGACGGCGAGCGGGGAGCTAACGCGAAGTGACAGTGTTTCATCTCCGCAAACATGTGCGCGTCGGGTCCCCACAACCTGCCCGGCACCGGCCACCCCAACCCATCGCCGATGCCCCTCCATCCACGGAGGATACCGAACCGAAAACCTCTCCGGCAGCAAGGAGATGCCGGGGAAGCGGGGGGCTGCACAGCAGCCTGCTCAACCACGGCATCCTGTGAGCGATTCTCCCAGCAGGGAACCGGCCTCGGTAATTTTAGAAGATGCCAGTTTGCTAAACCACCCGCCACACCTCCAGTGCCAGCCTGCAAGCTCCACGTTCTCCCCAGCTTGTATTTGGGCAGGCGTGGGCCAGCCGGGAGGAGCGAGGAGCGCCCGGCGCTGCCAGCTCGCCCAGCCAGCTGCTCCCCCGGCTGTCCCGGCAGCTGGAGTCGTGGGAACACACCAGAAATCGCTAGAAAAGCATGAAAACATAAATCACGCTCCCCATTCGCAGCTCGGGATGGGGCTGGAGGCGAGGGGAAGCCGCCGTTTGTGCCGTTTCTAAACTCGCCGGGTTGGTGCTGGGTTCACCGCGTCTCTCTAGCAGCTAAAGGCAAACGACAGCCGAGGACAGGGGCTGAAACGCCGAGACCGCGGGCACCTCCGAGAGCCACGCTTGACTCCCAGGGAGCCAACTGGTGCAGACTGAAACCGCCACTCGAGCCTTGACATCCCTCCAGCACCAGCAGCCTGCCGGTGCTGCCGTACCCGATCCCACTGACACTCCTGGCCGGCAAACAGACTTTTTTTGGACTTTTTTTATAAACAAAATAAAAGCCACGTATTTAACGGTGATGAGGTATTTCAAGCCACGCTTGTTAGCACCTGCTGCGAGCATCTCCGAAAGCACCGCTCATTCATCCCGTCTGCCCACGCGCTCTCGGCAGTGACAGCGGGAGAGGTGGGGGGGGTCCCCGGGATCCGCGTCACCCCACAGGAAGCCAGCACGGGGATACTGGCATCAACCTCCTGTCCAGCACCGCTCCGGCCGGGCCAGGTGGGATGTGATGGGATGGACACCTGCCCCGTGCCCCGCCAGGCAGCGTAACTCCCTGCAGAGACCTGACACACTCACCTCCCCCACCGCCGCTCGAGCAGGGCAGGATCGGGCCCCATGGGAGCTGCCAAAGGCATTTTCCCCTTCCCCCTCCTCCAGCCCAGCTGCAGCGCGGGGCCGTGGGAGGTGGGAACAAGGCAGCGAAAGGTATCGAACGTGGCACCAAACCCGGCCAGAAATAATCTCCTGAGCGCAGCCAGGTTTTGCAGCCTTTCCCCCACCTTCCTCTTGCAAACCTGGGAACGTCCTGGATTCCTAACCTGGAAACGGAGCGAGAGGGTGGAAATAGCAGCGACTTTCTCCCTTCTTCTGAAACGATGGGGATGAAAAGCAGCAGCGTCGGGGCAAGCTGCAGCCTCACCCGGCTCTGTGGGCAGCACCGGGCCACAGCGCAGGGACAGTGTGACCCACGGGTGCACAAACCGTGACCCCTCCACCCCTTTCCCACCCCAGGAAAATTTCATCTTATGATTAAGACCCAGGATTGCCAAAAAGATCCTGCCTCGCATCACTTTTCCTGTATGCCTGGAGGCAAATCATCTCGTCTGCCATATACATCAGTTCAGTGTATAAAATTCGTGGAATAATAACAAGATTTTTTTTGTTTTGTTTTCCCTCTTCCCCGCCGTGCTTTCTCGTATCTGTCGGGGAGCGCAGACTCCCCGGGACAGCATCAGCTGCCTGCGCACCGTGGTGCCCAGCACGGCTGCACCCATGGGTGCCACATTACACAAGCACGTGCCGCCGCTCGGGCCGGCTGTCCTTGGAAGATAGTCCAGGCAAAAATAACGTAGCCAGCCCTCCCCACCTTCCCCCCGGGTATTTAACGCTAACGCGATAATCTCCTCTCCCCACGCACACACGCGTTTTCTTGGAAGAGCAATAAAGGAGAATAAAAATGCGAGTCTGGGAATGCTGGACATTTGCTAAGCCACCGCCCCGGCAAGGCTTGCAGGGCCAAAAGGCGAGGGGAGGGATGCCCACGGCTCCGGTATATCCCGACAGGAACCCAGGGGGAAGCACAGCTGCTCAACACCTCAGCCGCACCCCACCTTGGCACTGCCGGTGCTTCCCAGCCGGGAAACCCACCCCAGTTTAATCCAGTTTGACCTGAAAAATTGGGGAGTGGACAAAGACCATGGTTTGGGGGGGATACGTGGATTTTTGGCAGGTTCCTGCAAGGCTGGAGGCAGAAGGAGCTGCCCACCGGTGCCCTGGCCAACCGACCCCCCGGCTGCAGCCCACAGGGCTGCAAACACCAAAACCTCTGCCGACACCGAAATCTCCGCTGCGGCAGCAGCTCACCCCAGGCGGGCTCTCGGCAAAAGCATCCCGGGCGCTGCACGCACACGAATCCTCGGTGGGGATGTATTAGTTCAGTCACGCAGACCTATTGATTCAGGAGCATTAATTGGTCTTCACTGTTCAAATACCGACCTCAATTAGAGCCACTTTTTCTTTTTTTCCCCTTTTTTTCCCCCCCCACGTGCTGGATCCTTACACCCTTGGCTCTGCTAGTTTAAATACCAGAATACCTACACTGGCCTTGGGGAGACTCGGCGTTAACTGTACATTTGTATCTAATTTATAGTCAGGCTCTTTGCAGCCTTAATGAGCACGTCTCTAAAGAAAAGCGGGGGGATAAAAAAATACACCTGCTGCAGGGGATGTTTGCTGCGAGGCTCGGAGCCACACAGTCATTCAGAGGCATTTGGAGATGGCGCTGCCAGCTCCGAGCTCCCGGTTTGAACAAATCCCAGATTCAGATGATGCTCAGCTGGAGCGATGGCACAGCCTTTCCCCAGGAGTTATCCCATCCATGCTGTGCGCATCCCGAAGGAAGAGTGCCGCTCCATCCCGCCACAGCCTGCCTGGCCTCCGGCCCCCCGTTAGCCGGGAATGCAACAGCCCTTGAAGTTACTCTAATTCTCATTATTTCCTTCCACTGATTTCCTACCCGTGGCATCCCAAGCCAAAGCCCAGGAGAGGAAACGGCCAGGATTTCAGATTTAATTAAACCTCGCTGAGCTGGCTGCAGCCCTCCTTCGAGGCCGGCACTGATGCTGTTATCGCTGCGCCTCCTGCACACGGTGGGACGTGGTCCCCAAAGCGCTCGCAGGGCCAGACGAGCCTGTGCCGACACCGGGATGCCAGGGGGGGCAACTCCTGCCCGATGCTGGCACACGGGTCCCTGCTGAAGTCCATGGCTTGAGGCTAATCCCCATTCCAGAAGCACGACACACTTGTCAGGGTAAGAAGCCCAATAGTTGGAGATTTTACCCCAATTTCCTATTTATTTATTTCATTTTTTTTACCAGCTCGCTGCTGGTTGAATGGAGCCCAGGGATCTTCAGCCCAGTGCCAAAACTGAATTGGAACCCGAAAGCTGACTTCATTAGGTCGCAGAGGGAGAGGCAGGCTGTGCTCCCCACCTCTGCTGGGGTCTAAAACCCAAAGAAAGCTTTTCCCAGGTCTCCGATGCCAAATGATGGGAGCAGGGTGCTGCGGGCACCCATGGGGACCCCCGGCTCCAGCACCTGCTCCGTGCAGGAGAAACAAGCTCCCTGGCAGAGGCAGGAGCACCCACTGAAACCACCCAAAATGGCAGGTTAATTCTCTACCTAGGGACAACCAGTGCTGGGGACAAGGACCTCCCCACGCTGAGGTCTTCTCTTTGCAAGCTGTCTACAGAAGGTTTCCAGGCTGCAAAGCCAGCGGGAAGCAGAGACACACAAATAAGTCAGATCCTTTTAATCCCGACATTAAATCATGTATTTTGCACTCCCTCGCCAGCCATCCCAACCAGTTCCAGCAGAATCTGGACAAGGAGTAGAAGACACCTCAAAGGTAACTCCCCCAATTTGCACCCAAAGTTGCTGGATAGGTAGAGGAGGAGCAGGGAAAGCGTGCCCCGTCCCCGGGCAGAGGCAGAGCGCTGGCACGCCCCAGGCTCGGCACCTGGCCACGGGCAGGGACACCTCCCACCAGACCAGGTTGCTCCAAGCCCCGTCCAACCTGGCCTTGAACACCTCCAGCCACAGCTTCTCTGGGCAACCTGGGCCAGTGTCTCACCACCTTCAGGGTGAAAAATTTCATCCTGAGATCTAATCTAAATCTCCCCTCTCCCAGTTTGAAGCCATTACCCCTCGTCCTATCCATTTTCAGTCCTGCCTTAAAAGACGAGCTGGAAATCCCAGTCTCAAGAGCCACCGGCAGTCCTGCCAGCCACAGCAGCTCAGGCCAATGGGGTTATACTGATGTATTGCCTGGACACCAAATCGCTCCTGCCTTTTGCCATTTATTGTGGATATCCAATTATTTTTTTTGCCTGAACTCTAAACCATTAAGTGTCCGACACCAGCAGCAGAGGAGAGGCAGCAGAGCACTCTGGACCGATCGAATTGCAACTGCCTTTCACGGGGCACAGAGCAAGACGCACAGTGGAATTTTGGGGCGAGGAGAGGGATTTCCTATCGGGATGGAGGTGGGAAGGAGGGAAGGCAGCTGCCAGTGCCCCAAGAGCCTCGACAGGCAGGTGAAAACGGGCACACCACAACAATGGCAGGGGTGGCTCTTTGCTGCCAGCCCCAACAGCCAGAAGAGCTTTGGCACAGAGATTTTCCACAGTTTTAATGTCCATCCATCACTGCACCGATTTCATGCCTGACCAGGACAGACCTCCGACCCCCAACTGCCCAGCAGGAACCACCTTTCCCGCAGCACCAGCCCTGCTCTGGGCCAGCGTTTATCTGGCCACAACAGATAAACCACAAACAAAACTCCAAAAAGCCTCGACCGTTTCAAAGTCCCCCAGTCCCACAAGCACTTGAGCAAAGTCAGAGCTTAAGTCCTCCAGAAGGCCAGCGGGACTTAGACACTGCTGAATGTTTACCAAACCACATCTCCCAGCTCCCCCCAGACCCAGCACCAGCCAGGAGGAGAAAAATAAGTAAGAGAGAAAAGGTTGGCCTGAAAGTTCATGAAAAAAAAAAAAATTAAAAAAAATTAACCAGTTCAGTTCACAGCCTTTAAAAAAACAAAAAACAAAAACAAAACAAACCAAACCAAAAAACAACAAAAAACAAACCTGTAAACCTTCCCAAAGCAATCACATTTATTTGCAGGAGTGTTTACAGAAACCAGAGATACTCCTAAGCATCCGTGCAATGTGGTTTTAATGGTAGGTCTGCAACAACGAGGGAAGAAGAGCTGGAATGCATTTGCAAGAAACGCTTCAGCAGCTCCAAAGAAATGAATTCCTAAAATTTTCAGCCCGTTAGTGGATAAACTCGGAAAACGGCTGCGTTCGCTGAAGCGATTCAGTGCCAATGCTGCACCCAGCACGTGCGCGCAACTCGACGTCCGCAGCGTTTTACAAGAGCCGGGGCGGCTCTGAGCCCGCACGGCCCCACCGTGCCATGGCGTAACCCCGGCAGACCCCTCGCACCCGACAGCTACAAATCCCAATTAACCCCTAACAGCTAGGGCTAGTTAATGAGGTGCTGAGCAAGCCACGGCAGCGGGCTGGGCGGAGGGCTGGTGCACGTCGCGCTGCCTCCCCCTTGCTGGATGCTGCCCATCGAGGAGCGATGGGAGAAGCGACATTCCCAGCGTCTACACCACCCATTTTGGTGGCTTGGAAAACCCCAGCTTGGGAGACTGAGGACGAGGTGACTCTGGACACGGCAAGGAAAACCAGTCTGCGAATATCCCACTGTGAAGCCGTTTTGCCTACGGTGAGGTAGTTTCCAGCCCTCCAGCCCTGAGCACCTCTTATTTTTCTCCCCCTTCAGCAACCAAACAGCCCATCAGACAATTAATTCGAACCATTTTTCCCCCAAGACTTGTTGCCCTCGTGAGAAAAAATAAATAAATAAAAATAAACAAACAAAAACCCAGGCAGTACGCATGTGCCCCATCTTCATCAGCCTGGGAACATCCCACTGGGCTGCACCCCCGGGTTACATTCCAAGCCCGATTCCCACAAAGCCCCCAGGGTCCTGCAGCCCCTCCAGCCCCCCCGGACCGACCCTCCCCGCGGCGGCGGGTTCACCTCAGGATAAACCCCCCCCACCCCCCAGAGCGGAGATTTAACGCAAGGATGCTAAAAAACTACCCGGCCCGTTTCCATGGGTACGTGAGGCACATGTTGCTATGTGATGTTCGGCCCGTTACCATGGAGACGGCGGGGATGTCACCACGCAGGGCTTATTAGTTGCCATGGCTATTAAAAGGCGCTTGTCCTCTGGGGACCTCGAAGGACCAGGGCCACCAGCTTCACCTGCGCCTCTCTCTGGGATGCCACCAGCTCCCTGGGAGCGCGGTGGGGACCCGGCCGTGCAGGTCCCCAGCACCACACAGGTCCCCAAGGCCATGGTGATGGACACATCTGAGCTAAGATAAAGAGGGAGTCCAGCCCCACATTGTCCCCACGGACAGCAGCATCACCCCCAAGGCCACCGTGTGCCCCAGTCCATGGGGTTCCTTACTCATAGCTGAGCAGAACATGCCAGAAATGGGGATTATTGGTGGAGTTACAGTTGACAGAGACCCCAACCCTCAGCACACAAGGTGTGGAACGGCCTGGTCATCATCTGCCCACTGAACCCTGTCCCATCTCCCATTAGCACAGCACGGAGGACACGTCTTTGTCCCACTTAGGAGACGACCGTATGACCAAAACCACACGTTACCAGGCAGAAACACAACAGGACTCAGCCCTTACAGACAAGGCAGTGCTGGAAAATAAATATAAGAGCATCATTCAGGTCCTGCAGATAGCCCAAACCTGGACTTCCACATGGGGAACTAAAGTTAAAAAAAAATAAAATAAAAAAAAATTAAAAAAATCAGATTCTGAGGCTGGGATTTATCTGGGATTAGACGCCCCACTTTGCTGCGGGTGACAGCTTCTCGGTTTACCCCTGCACGTGCTTTGCGCAGCTGCAGCCGCCCCGGCAATGTGAGTGAACCTGGCCCTGAACAAGGTGCCGAGCAGAACATGCTCCCGTGGGACCATCCGAGACCACAGAGCTGCCCGGTTACTCCCTAAGGACCACCACAGCATTTGACATCTCCATGGCCAGATTTTCAGCCCTTCCCTCCCTCCTCCTCCTCCTGCCTTCCCCAGCCTGCTGCGAACAGCCACACAGCGCAGTGCAGCCCCTGCCTGCTACTTCCAAAGCCCATTTCTCCGAGCGCTGAGAGCTCCTTGCTCCCTCCTCCAGCCCCTGCAGACACTTGGGCTACCAGCCCACAGGACTCCGGCGCAGGATCCGGCCCCCAGCCTCACCCCACTCCCAGCAGCTCCCACGTGCGGCTTCACACCCCGGCTCAGATCACAGCCCCGAACCTGCCGCTTCGTCTTCTCTCTAATCGCACTCTAGGAGGGGAAATAGAGATGCAAGAAAGTCCTGGCTTTTATTTATTTTTAATTTTTCCCCCCATTAGACAGGCCCAGGTCCCCACTGCAGAGCCCCTGTGCTGCCCGGCCGGGGCCAGGTCCGAACCCATCTCTATCCGACTGCAAACCACTTCCCCAACAAGGTCAAAGTGGGTTTTTATGCGGCCATATAAACCCCTACGGAAAATAATTTATTTAATAAAGCCTGGAAGTAAAGGTATTATTTTCTCATCATTTTGTTAGATTTTCTAGGAAGGATATAATTTTTCATTTAACTCCACTGGACGAAAAAAACCCACAACTGAAAACGTATAGAAAGGTATATTACCCCGTAGTGGAAAATTAGATTCCTCCTACACAATACTATAGGATGATTTAAATATAACATATAGGAATATAACATGTTATTAAATTGTATAGTATCTTTCTAGAAAGACCTACAGTATAGGATTCTAAAAATTACTCCCAAAACCTATTATGTTTCAATCTAGCCCAGCTGGTTTCCTTTCTATTACGTGCTGCAAGACTTTTCCTGAAAGGTTAAGGTTTTAATTGCGTCTTGAAACGCTGCCGCAATCACGCTCCGAGAACGGTTCCAAACTCCTCCGGACACGACAAACCCAAGCGGGGAAACCCCCAGCCTTGGGGTGGGATGGATGCAGGGAGGGATGCGGGGATGGACGTGACCCCACTCGCTCTCACAGTCAAAAACCACCTTTCCTGGCGGAGGGGCGAGGGTCCCAGCCAGGGCAGAGCTGGTCCCACCCAGCCCCTTGGCTTCCCAGGCACAAAGCCACTCTGGATTTCAGTTTAACTGGTCCCACCCCTCTCCCAGCACTTGCTACCCCAAATATTAGGGGTTTCAAATAGTTACTGGTGCCCCACCATCGTGCACCCATCCTCTTCCCCCTCTGCAACAAAAAAAAAAGGTTTAGGGATAAAAGTTGCCTTTAGCTGTTGCCATAGAGACTCTCTAGGCTCGGCACAGAAACCCCAAATCTTGTCAAAAACGGAAGAATTTAAGATTTTAATCAGCGAGAACGCACGGGAGACCAGGAGCATGAACGCACATCCTCGCCTTAACAGTCCCTGCCTCCGGATGCATTCGCCCCTCGTTTAACAGCATTCTAAGAGCTGGCCGGGCGCGGGGATGGAAAGGGAGAGGAACAAAAGCAATGAAAACCCCATCCGCTTTCGAGTATTTTCTCTCCCGGCCAAAGCAGCCTCTTGCTGGTCAGGCTGATTTCTGGACCAACAACCCACCGGCCAAGCTGTTTGTGTTCCCATTTCCTTCATCTGCTGCCAGAAAAAGAGAATAAAATTCAACAATACGAGCTAGGCAAAATATTTCCCAGAACCACCGCTATTTCTCCCATAAACTTCACCTCGCAGCCAGTGCGGCCAGCAGCGGGGGGAGGAAAAACAAAAAGAAAATCCCAACTTCTAGCGCCACGAGATGTTTTCGTGACCCTCTCGAAATTTCTCTTTTCTGCCGCATCCTCCAACATTGACTCCTGACCCGACTTCCACCACGACCACAAATCAAACACCGTGGGATAAACTCACTGCTCTGGCATTTTCGCTGCTTGGCAGAGCCCCGGCTCCGGCCGTGGCCCCCAGCTAAGACAAACACTGCCGGGAGCATGCTCCGGTGGCTGCCGTTCCCCTGCCAGCCCAGGCGGCACGCTGCGGCGTGCCGAGGTGGCCGGAGAAGCCCATTTTACCACCATTTAAGACTTGCGGTGAGTTTGGGAAGGGATGGCATCCATCGGCGGCTCGGGGATGAGGCAGTGGTTTCACCAGGCGGCGAGATGCTGCGGATAACCAAAGCCGCAGTACTGGAGAAAAGCCTCCGGTGCCAAGTGGTGTTGTGTTTCGTGCCTGAGGATACGAAGTTTGAGGAATACCAAAACAAGGAACTTCAAAAAGGAGCGGTGTTGGCCCAGGGAATATTGTTGTATGAGCTCAGCCTCTTCGGAGCGATGGAAAAAATCACGCGCCGACCCCGGAGGAATGGCAGCAGGACTCGGTGTGCGGGGGCCGAGCCGAGACACGAGCCACCAGCATCCACCCAAGGGGCCCAGAGGGGAGCTGGGGGGCACTGGGCACCCGTGGCAGGACCCTGCAAGAGGGGGTGCTCCCCCGCACACCCCAGTACTCTGACCTGCTCCATAGCCCCGAAACCAGGGAAGGATCCAGACCCAGGGGCTCAGGCAGGTGCCCCCACAAGCCCACGGCACGCTGCCGTAGAGGCGAGCTTGCCGCCAGCTTGCAGTCCGGGCAGGCTGAGGTGTCTCTCCAAAACTTTCCACCACCACCGAGTCCCCATCCGCTCGGCTTCAGCCAGCCCCTCACCTGCTGCTGCACTCCCAGATACCCACCAGGATGAAGGTTTACTTGCTTTCCGCTAACCCCCCATCCCTCCCAGCGCTGGGGGATGCATCCACACCACCCTCAGCGCCTCTGGAAACCAAGAACGGAGTCAGGACACGGGCTGGCAAGGAAGGCGCTGGAGGGAGAGAAGGAGCTACAGGCTGAGCGAGCCACTCCAGCACCAAGTGATCTTTGGAAACGAGATGAGTTTGGCTTGAAGGTCACTGGGAGAGGATTTTTGTGACTCCTTTCCGTGCCTTTGCTCTTCTTCCGTTGGAAAAGCAGGTCTCGTCACCACGCTGCCGCGTCCTGGGCTCTGCTCAGCCCACGGTGGGGACGTGTGTACGTACACACACACACACACAGAGTGTGCAACTCTGTAACTGCCCTGGAGTCCCCCAGCCACTCCGGGGGCCGCTGCCAGGCTCAGGGCAAGGGCTCTGCTCAGGGACCCCCCCCTTTGCTCCGGAGTAAAGCCGCCATGCACCCATGGGTGCAGCCAAGCACCTGCACAGCCTTGAGATACAGGGTTGAGGCAGAGGGTACCTTCTCCTGTCCCCAGATAAAAGCTGCGGACCACTCCAAATAGGATTCACCAAATGCAGGGAAAGGCTCCCAAGCGCCCCGCGCTGCCCGGCCCCCCAGCCCTCCCCATCCCCCCTGAGCAGCTCCCTCTCCTGCTTTCTCTCTTGCTGCGCCTGTGTGTGGGTGTATTTGGAAACGAGATCTTTCCAGCTGAACTGCAAAATGAAACGCAGAGATCACAACTCCTCGAATAGCTTCAGCGCGCACACACACACACACACACACTCCCCCCCCAATCTCCATCCTGCCCCCGATGCAAAACCCAGGCAATAGTAAAAAAAAAAATAAAAAAATTAAAAAAAAACCATCAGAGGTGGAAAAATCAAGGTATTTGGCAGATGAAAGGAGGGGATTTGGGGGAGGGGAGGAGGAGGCAGCACAGCAACGCGCCTTCAGTGCCTCCTTTTGTCCCCCGATTCACCACCAGATCTGCAGCTTGACGGCCGCTTGCCCGACCCTCTGCGCTCCCGGAGCCGAGACAGCCCAGTTTCACGGGGCTACGAGAAAAGAGAAAACAAAACCCAGCAAAAAGCCAAGCCCAAAAATCCAGCTGCGAGATTTGAACATCCGCTGCTGGAAGAGCCAGAGCCCATTTACCAAGACGAAGGAAGAAGCGTCTCCACCCTCGCTGCGGGTACCCCACGCTGCCCTGAGGCTCCTCCGCTGTTTTCCAGCCTGGTAAAAGACAGGATTCCCCTATGCCCCTGCCACGAGCGGTTTCTGAAGAAGAAGGGGCTTTGATTTACCCACGGCAGGGGAATTTGCTGCCACGGGACCTGCGTGTCGGTGGCTGGAGGGGAGAGGGCAGAGCCTGGGGAAGGGGCTGCGGGAGGAGATAGGACGTGCTCCATCCTAAGGGATGGGCTGGCAGGGTAAAACGGAAGCGTCCTACCAAATAACCTCACCGTAGCAATGCCTAATCCCGGCAAGGGGACGCACCAGGGCCTGGAGCGATGGGCGAGAGGCAGGGCAGGAGCAGGGGTGGGGGCTCGGAGCACTGCTCGCCTGGCCCAGGGAGTTCTCCGCTGACAGGGAGAACGGGGTCAACACCCACTGCCATAAGGAGAGTCACATAGGCAGTGAGTTATCCCCTAGACAAAACAGAACCCAAGAGGTGGGAAGAAACATCCGTCTTAGAGGAAGGACAGACTGCCATGGCTCAGCCACCCAGGGATGTCCCAGCACCAGCTCCAGCCTCACAAAGGGACCACAACAGGTCAGCCTGGCACACGCCATTCCCAAACCACGAGTTTCCCAAGCTGCTGACCCCACGTGCACCCACATACGTGTGGGTACAACAGGCCCAGGACACCAAGAAGCCCACCCACCTGTGCATGGGGCACGCTGAGACGCCAAATGCCCCGTGCCAGCCCCACAGCCGGCATTGCCGGGGTGCCACGGCTCACCCAGGGTTGGCATCACATCCAGTGGGTCATCCAAACTCAAGGACTGAAAGGGAAGATCCTGTTCCTCGCCCCAGGCTCACGGATACCTGACCCCCTTGGCCAGGGCTATCAAGGGGCACGCTGAGACCCCCCACTTTATCTCACCAAGCCATCCTCAACCCCCAAACAACTGCCTCGGGGGGACAAAATCCCAGGCACGGGGAAGAAGGGAGCGGATGAGAGTACGATCCTCCAGCTGTGATCCATCCCAACTCCGGAGCCAAGGAGCTTCACCCGTGCCTCTCCCCCGAGTCAAATCGGGCTCTGCGCCCTCCAGCACCGAGCCGGCCAGAGGATTACAAACAATAAAGCGATTTATGCGAGGCAGAGGCCTTCAAGATTTATGCCATACGCTCACAGTAAAGTGCAAACACATTCCCCTCTGCATGTGGCTGGGTCCTTTGTCAGAGGAATTTGGATTTTTTGACCCCAGAAGTCAGGATGAGTCTCTGAAGGAGCATCAGAGACAGACCTGCACTGTGACCCCGAGCAGATTATGGTCTCAGGGGTATATCCTGAGACATATTTATGGTCCTCCAAAGCAAGATAAGTCAATAAGCACATACAGTAGCAGTTACAAGTCAGATATTAATTTAATTCCTCTCCTCCCTGTCTGCCCAAATAAGCATTAATTCAATGGAGCATTAGGGCCCCGTTATTTATCATTCTTACTGGGGTTTCTGTTTTCTCCCGTTAAGGTAGAATTGCTACAGCCAAGCTATTTAGACTCAATGGTTCCTGAATTAAAGATACTCGGCATCCGACACAGGCACGGAGACCGCCAGCCCGGACCCGGGTTTCATGCTATTAGCAGCTAACGCCGACGCAGGGGCTGGTTAAAGTGCAGCCCATCAAATGCACTTGAAAGCCTTATTCAACCTGCAGCAGAAGGAACATTTTATTCCTACAGAGCCCGGGGCTGAGCGGGAGCCGAGACATTTACTCCCTCCCGCAGGATCCGGCTCTCCCGGCCCCGGGGGCTGTGCCCCCTCCCCGCCAACAGAGCACTCCCCACCACCCCCTGGAGCCGGGTTCCTCCTAAGTCTAGTCTCAACCCAGAGCTAAAAATGAACCTTATTCATGATTAACATCTATATTTGCATAGCGTGGCTGGCAGCTTAACACCAAATAAATGTTTTGGCAGAGGGAGTCGCAGTCATGGGGGCGAGCCCTGCCCTCCAGAAGGGAGCTTCAGCCTCACCACGGGTTAACGAGCGCTTTCTAATTGAATTAACATATCATTAACAAGTCCTGTTCACCATCTGGGCAAGGGAAGGCTCTGCCTTGGGCTGCTCCGGCCACCAGCATCACGGCAGTCAGTAAGGCCAGAGGAGGAGTGAGCGCTAAACCTGACCTGATTAAGTTCTGAATCACAGGAAATCCTGAAGGCATAAACCCCCCCGGGGTGGCCGGGCTGCCAAGGGGCCTGAATCCCCGTGAATCCCCTCGCCCAGCTCCACCGCCGCCGGCTGCGGGTTTGCCTTCAGCCCCGGGGTTAGGGAGCATCTCAAGGCTGGTTCGGTGGATGCACTGGGGAAAATCTCTTGGAAGACACCCAAATTAGAGATGAACTATAAGGACGCTTTGCATCAGGAACCCTGTAAGTGTGGGGCTAGCGTATGGATTACAGTAAATAAATCCCCTTTTCATTATAAGCTCATCTGTGCCAAGCTCCCAGCTCTCGCCCATCACCTGCTTTAGCATTTCGTTCCCATTTTCAGCCCCTCCTGCCCTCACCCCGGGGTTTCGCATCCCAGCAGAGGGAGAGAGAAAGCAGCGAGGACACGAGCGACAAAAAAACCAACCAACCAACAACAAAAAAAATACAAACCCACCCAAACAACAGCCAGTCTCTTCCACCAAGGAAACATTAAAAATCCCAACCAAAACCATGTTTCAGGCACTGGAGCCAAACCAATAGACAATTTCCATCCACTTGTGACTAACTGGTGAACTTCTGAGAGTTGAGTCACAGGCACGTCCCCGTCCCACACACGTGTGTGCGGCCCCGGCTCGGGGCTCACACCGGGACCTGCCCAGCCACACCGCACCTCGGGCACGCGATGCTGTTCCTGGCACCCCAGCAGCCCATTTCCCGTAAGGCAGTAACCAGCGCCATGGCAGTCATCACGGAGATCGAGCCCGAAAGTTTCTCTCAGCAAATATTCAGGCTGAAATAATGTGCTTTTTCCATCTGCTCGAAGCCTCTTTGCTGGGCCTTTGGTAGGAAGCAGATGTGAGAGCATCCCAAAGCACGATCGGTCGTTACTCACTCCGTTATATAAAACCATGAGAATTTCCTCCTTTTTTTTTTTTTTCCTCCCCCCTGTGTTTCTTAGCACCAGGCCAGATTCCTGGGTGAGAGGCCAAGGCTGGCAAAAGCCAAAGCCAAATGAACCCAGGCTGGGGGAAACCTCCGCGTGCATCACCAACCAAAGGGAATATTTCACATCTAGGTCGCTCAGCGGAGAGCCAAGGCGCCGGGGAAGGGAAAGCCACGATCTGGCCTCGTAACAAACCCAGAAACACATAGGCCTCCTAATTAACTAGGAAATTCAACCCCCTCCAAACCACAGTGAAGCTTCAAAGCCCTCCCAACCTGACTCCGGATGCTCCTTCCCCGGTTCCCCGCAGACGGCCCCGCTCCCCTGGACCCTCCTCCCCATCCGCAGCAGCCAGCAAAGCCGCCGGGGGCAAAAAGCTCCCTGGTGCTCCTCTTCCAAGGGAAAATGATTTCACGATCCAAATGAAAAAGCCATCGGGGAGGTTCATTTTGGCCAAAGGTTTTGCTCCCTTCCAGCAAAACAGTAAGGGGGGGCGTGAAAAAAGGAGAGCTGAGAGAGACCTGGGCAGGGAACTTGGTCTTTTTTGCACAGGGGGGGGAAAAAAAAAAAAAAAAAAAAAGTGAAACAGAGTTTAAAGTAAAAATGGGAAAGAAGCATTTTTCAGCATGACGCCAAAACATCTGCAGGGGGTGTGGGGGGAGAAGAAAGCAGACAGTTTTCTATGCATCATAAAATCCTGGGCATTTCCAGCCCAGCTCCAACACCCAGTGCTACTGAACAGGGAAGAGAGGATGAAAGCCGGTCAAGTCAAGAGCAGCGAGCCTGCACGGATCGGCTGGGAGACACGTCGGCCCCATGGATGAGTGGTGGCTGGGGTGGTCCGGCCCCATCCCAAATTACCGCCCGCCTGGCTGAGCCCCCCGGTCCTGGGCACGAGGGGTTGGGAAGAGGCTGCGGTCCCCTCCCAGCCACCCTGCCTCGGCTCCCAGCCCCAAATGAAAAGCAGGTCTCCGGAGACGGCCCCCGCCACCCCGCCTGGGAGCCCTTGTTCCGGATTTCCTACAAGGAGCCAAAGCAGAGCTGTCCCCGAGGAGAGCAGGGTCCCCGGGCAGGACGGGGCCACCCCCCCCCGGCCGGGGCTCCCCGCGCCGGGATGACATAACCATGAACCGCATGAGACCGAGCCTTTTGTCTGCGCGCCGGGAGAGAGGGAGGG